>PVJN01026729.1:0-28672 GCA_004026805.1 Lasiurus borealis | reverse complement strand
CACATTACTCTTTTATTAGATAGGATAGATAGCCAAATTCACCAATAATTTTCTTTATGGTTTGTGCTTTTAAGAAACCTTTTCTTGCTCGGCTGGTATGCTCAGTGGTTGAGTGTAGACCTATAAATCAGAAGGTCATGGCTGGATTCCTGGTCAGGGCAAATGCTCAGGTTGTGGGCTTGATCTCCAATGTGGGACATGCAGGAGGCAGCCAGTTAATGATTCTCTCTCATCATTGATGTTTCTATCTCTCTCTCTCCCTTCCTCATTGAAATCAATAAAAAATATATTTTTAAAAGAGATGCTTTCCTAAGACTTACATATTTTCTTTAAAAAAGCTGCAAAGTTTTGCTTTTCACATTTCAGTTCTAAATCCACCTGAAATAGATTTTGTGCACGGCACAAGGTAGCTCCAACTTCATTTTCTCTTTCCATATTAGATAATCAATTCTTCCAGCATTGTTTATTGAATAGTGTATCATTTCTCAGTCTTTGTAATATCAGCTGTTGGAGGTAAGATTCCCTGGGAAATGGACTGAGAAAAGATTTCCAGGCAGGTATGGTGGAGAAAGGGAGGGAGGCAAGACTGGGCAGAGTAGGTGCAGCTGCCACAGAGCCTCAGCTGATTGCACAGGGAGCTCTGAAGCAGGGGTGGCCCTTCAGAGTTATCCTGCCCAAGGCACCAGGACTGAGCTTTTGGACTCGCACACACAGACCAGTCACTGGATAGGACTGCCCTTGAGAAGAAGGTGGAATCTCAGGAGAGGCAGCTACTTTGGGCAGAAGGCAGTTCTGAGGGGTGAAGTTGGGGTGGGGGTTGGGGAGAGATGGAATGACTCAGCCATGAGCCATCAACCAGCAACTCTCCCAGCAGCTGAGGGAATTGGGGCCTTGATCTAAACAGGAGAATTTGGGTGGAACACACAGTATCTTTTACACAGTCTTTGTCATGTATGCCCTCTCCAGTTTTATGGGCTCACTATTCTTTTGGAGTCTTTTTTCCTATTAAATAACTTCCAGATATGTTTCCATTCTGGTCTCCGGCATGTAATCTAATTTGTCAATGGCCTCCTTCCAATATGTTCCCATAATTACATCCCAAACACCAGATTTGTCAGACCATTTACAGTAGAATAGTACATTTTTGCCCTTGATATCAATATCTATTACTAATGTAGTCTAGCTTTTGCTTTAAACAGTCACATCACCCAATTGCCTCAAAAATCAATATGTTGTCAACTAAAACTGAAACCAAAGTCCCAGATATCTTTTACTGGTAAGTGGATATTTTATTCTAAATGCAGGGTGTTTCCAGTATCCTCTTGAATTCAGTCTTGTTCCATTTTGCTTAGGAAGGATTTAACAAGCTCTGATTCTGTCACCTAACATTTTTTTCTTCATCTCAGTTTTTCTCCAAAGTTGACTAAGAACACCAATAAGATGTTGAAAAGAAAATAACTGAACATAGTTGGGAATGGTGAGGAGCCTTGTGACATGCAAATGATACCTTTCTGCTTTTTGGCACAGATCCATTCATCCACACTCTAAGCATGAGGGATCTTGGCTGCAGACCTGTGTGTCTTTACCAGCAGTTGTCTTCCCACTCACTGGAGGTAAGGACCTTAAAATGATTCTTGACTCTGTTTCCTTCCTCAACTTTAGAGCCAATCATCTAGTTTTGAGTCCACAGAGTTTTGGAATCTATTTCTTATTATTAGCAACACCAAGACTACTACAGACCTGTTTGATTCTTAATCCTATTTGCAATTTAGGACATTCCCACTGTTGCCAAAGCTATTTGCCTTGGAATAAAAGCTAAAAGCTATTCCCCTTTCGGGGTTTCGCATCTGTAAGAGATGATGGTAAATAGTGCCCTTGCAGGAAGAGAAGATACATGCAGTTTTACAGGATGTATTGTGCTGAAGAGTATCCACAGAGCATCCAGACTCTTGGGCTCACTGAGGATAATGGAAAGGTGGCAGCTTTGTGAGGCTGCAATTTGTAAACCTAAAAACAATTCCTCACATTTGTAATGCACATTCATGTATGCTGTCTCCTTTCATTCTCACAGCAACTCTGAAAGAGTAATATTATTAACCCATGTTGAGTATGAGAGCTGGAGAAGTATGTTACTCAGAGACACATAGATAGTAATTGACAGAGATAGGATTTAAATGTGGGCTTCCTAACTTCAAGGCAGCTGTGAATTATAAAACTAATTTCAATTAAACAGTTGTTTGAATTATAGTCTATTTAGCACAAAAAGGAAAAAGTCATCTAAAGGCAGAGGGGTTCTGGAAGGATAATCCTGAATCTCTGAAAGGAAAATACTGCCCAGAAGACGCAGGAAGTGATTTTTCTTGTGACACAGAGGCTGAGATGGATCAGCTGCTGCAGCTGAGAAGCAGACACTTTCCTAATTTGGGTTCATACGCTATCAACTGACTTTTCAAGATATTTGCTCTTAAATTAGAAAGATGGAAACAAAATAGTAGTGCTGTTCTTTAGAATAAAGCTGCAGATGTGTGATCGCAGTATCATAATTACTTACTAGATGCAATCCTGCAACTCCATAATATTTGCTGATAACATAAAACTGGTTGTAAAAGCTATATACTCAAAGCCTAATGGATGCTTAAAGACAATTTGGAAAAGTAGCATCTTAGACCACATGGCAGCAGCTGGTACTTGGGAGGTATAGGTAGTTATCTGAAGACATCTGTATTGAGGCCAGATGTTAATATTATGAATATTGGTAAAAAAAAAAAAGTTCTGATCACAGTAACAAATGTTAAACAGGAAACTAGCATACTACCTTCAAGAATAGCAGTTTACCTTCTTGTATTAATGCAATGTACAATGCAAAAATAATACAAAAATAATAGACTTTTCATGTTTATAAGTATATACAACTCACCTATATCATTTGCCTTTAATAAAATATTTGTACTTATAAGATTGTGAATTCATTTAACAAAGCTATACTTAGTATAATAATTTATGTTTTTACCTTGGTCTCCACTAATGTGGCTAAAGGTGGAGAGCTCAGCCCCATCCCTAGGAATTCTGATTTAGTAGGTCTGGTGGATGGAGCCCAAGAAACAGCATTTTAACAAGTTTCCAGTTCTGGCTAATAACACTGAGTGCTTAGAAAACCACACTTCTTTATAAACACCGTTCTATAGCACAATGACCCTCCCTTTAGTTAAAATTTCAAGTAATCACATCTTATCTTGTCACAGTGAATCTCATATGCACAATAAATAAAAACCCATCCAACGATCAGCATTTACATAATACCTAGAGGCCTGGTGCACATAATTCATGTATGGGGCGGCAAGGGCAGGGGGATGGGATAGGGTGTGTGTATCCCTCAGCCTAGCCTGCACCATCTCCAATATGGGATCCCTCTCACAATCCAGGACTGCTGGCTCCTAACCATTTGCCTACCTACCTGCTTGATTGTCCCTAACTGCTTCTGCCTGACAGCCTGATCACCCCCTAACCATTCCCCTGTCAGCCCGATTGCCCCTAACTGCCCTCCCTTGCTGGCCTGGTCACCCTTAACTGCCCTACCATGCCAGCCTAGTTGCCCCCAACTGCCCTCCTCTGCAGGCCTGGGTCTTCCCCAACTGTCCTCCCCTGTAGGCCTGGTCACCCCCAACTGCCCTCCTCTGCTGGCCTGGTCACCCCTAATTGTCCTCTCTTGCTGGCCATCTTGTGGCAGCCATCTTGTGTCCACATGGGGGTGGCCATCTTGTGTGTTAGAGTGACGGTCAATTTGCACATTACCTCTTTATTATATAGGATATGCTCTAAGCTATATCAAAAGTTTACCTTTGTATCTCTGCATAGTAGAGATACAAAGGTAAAGCTTGGTCTCTCCTTCCATAGAGTTTATATTCAGGTGGACATGCAAACAAATACTTATGGTGTAATGCAATAATATATAAAGTTCTATGAAATTTTTCATTCTACAATGAGGGATGTTTTATAATAGAGATAAAATTTAGAACTTTGAAAGACTTTTTATCTTGAAATAATTTTAAACTTACAAAAAGAGTTGAAAAATAGAGAGTTCCCTATACCCTTCCCAATATTATGCAAATATTTACATTTTGCATAACCAAGGTTAGGATGGATTTTGAAGAATGCCTAGGAATTTATCAAGAATCTCATGTAAAGAAAACATTTATGAATAAAACCACTGAGTTATAAAATACTATAATAATATCTAAATATTTGTACAGATCTATTGTTCTAAGCCTTTTAAATGTATCACATAATTCTTAAAACAACTCATAAGTATTTAAAATATTATATCTATAACCACTCCCATTTACATACTTCTGGTAGGTAGCAGAGCTGGAATTTGACACTGAAGTGTTCAGCTTTCACACACACACTCTCAACCAGTACACTGTGATTAATGATCCAGAAATGGAGAACAGTCTATTGTATATACACATAAGATTACATTAGGGAAGGCTGTGGGGATAGTGTCTACAGTAGAAGGAGAAAATAAGACCAGAAAGAGGATGTAAGGCCCTAAATAATGGGAGGATACTGTGATAGGCAGAATTCTAAGCTAGTTCCTGTCCCTAGGGGACATGCCCAAAATAATCCCCTCTTCTTAAATGACAGCAGAACCCGTGAATATGAATGCATATCCCTTCCAGTTATGTTGTACAGCAATGGCAATGACAAAGGAATTCTCAGACAGAATTTTGGTCCCTGGTATACTCACACCACTCCACTGGTTTGGGCCTCAAATTCTCAAGCCCTTTTCTAGACCTTAATTACTCTTTTCCTGGCCTTGATTCCTGCTTCCACTCTTGGAACCCTGTCCCATCCTGTAAGGATCCT
Organism: Lasiurus borealis; assembly: GCA_004026805.1. Classification (NCBI taxonomy): domain Eukaryota; kingdom Metazoa; phylum Chordata; class Mammalia; order Chiroptera; family Vespertilionidae; genus Lasiurus; species Lasiurus borealis. Next base: position 23,806 of record PVJN01026729.1, on the reverse strand, counting down.
GCTCTACTAGGTAATAACAGGCATTTTATGGGCAAATTAATACAATGAGTTTTGTGCAATCACATGCCTCAACTTATATTTGCATTGTATATTCTCATAACAGTGCTTTCACAAAGAAGGCAAACTTTAATGGCGGACACCCAGCATCCAGTGGGGCGGTCTTGCAGGATCTTTGAATCAGCTAGAAGTGTTCCAAGTAGCTGCCCAGTGGTTCACCAGTGTGTGGGTCATAAAGTATCCTGGTGCAAATGTGCCGCCCTTTGATCATGCATAATACAACATTGCTGGTTAATCTGTGACCAGCAAAACACATGACATGGTAAGCTGCCTCTGGTTTCCATTTCAAGTTTGATCAATTGGCTACACCTCAGTGACTGCTGTTGACAATAAAGTTAAGTCTCATTTAAGATTAAAAAGGTCTGTTGTAGTAAAACTGATTATGTTGTAAAATCATTCCAATAAAAGAACAGTTTCTTTGTTCACACAAAAATTTGGCTTTGAGAACCCAAGTTCCATTTATTTTCAGCTCCATCCCCTGAGCGTATTCAGATCCTTAAACCTATGCAGAGATGAATACTTCTAAGATTAGCTTAAAAATAAATCATCATCTACCAAGCTAACATGATAGTAATCACATAATATGAGATGAAACCAATTTCATTCTATTTAACATAGAATACATGGGGAAAATTTACCCCTATTACCGGTTTGTAGACCTAGTTTTCTTAACATCCATTCATTCTTCCACTTATACATGCATGTAATGAAACATTCATTGAATATGTGCCATTGTCAGTTACTGAACCTGACCCCAAATAAATAGTGAGGAGAATGACACTGTTACTGCTTTTTATTTTAGAAAATAAGAAAATATCTGTTTCAATTCTGACATACTCTGTCACCAGCAGACACAGGATGCAAATGAAGAAGGGACACAAAGAGCATGGCAGGGACAAACCCACTTCCCGCTGCTCTATGGCAGGACAGCAGAAAGGATTTCCAGCCATTCTGTTTAACTGCTCTTGGGGCAATCTGTAACTCGGGTCACTGCCTTGTCATTTGTAAATTGAAGGGTGTTTTGTTTTGTTTTGTTTTAAGCCCTCATCTGAGGATATTTTTCCCACTGATTTTTAGAGAGTGGGAAATACAGAGAGAAACATTGATGTGAGAGAAACACATTAACTGGTTGCCTCCTGCACATGCCCTGACCAGGGCCTGGGCCAGGGAAAAAGCCTACAACCATGGTATGTGCCTGCCCTTGACTGGAATAAAACCCAAGACTCTTTGGACCACAGGCTGACACTCTGTCTACTGAGCCAATCCAGCTCAGCCTGGAGGGTGATTTTTTTAAAATATATTTTTATTGATTTTTTTTACAGAGAGGAAGAGAGAGGGATAGAGATTTAGAAACATTGATGCGATAGAATCATTGATCAGCTGCCTCCTGCACACCACCTACTGGGGAAGTGCCCACAATCAAGATACATGCCCTTGACCAGAATCAAACCCAGGATCCCTTAGTCCACAGGCTGATGCTCTATCCACTGAGCCAAACCAGTCAGGGCTGGAGGGTGTTTTAAATTAAATCAATGCGGATTCATCACCAAGGAACTGCAAATCATCCATTTGAAGTATAAGACAGGGTCCTACATTCAAAAGCTTGATGGGAATTCAAGACTGACATAGAAAACAATGAGAGAATATTATAAAAATATACTGTATATACTAATAATATATATACACACACACACACACATATATATATATAAAGCCATTGACTAAAATGCCATAATGACCCTAACGACCAGTCATTATGATACCCATTGTGTCCAGCAAAGCGGCCTGATCAGGGGGTGGGGCTAACTGGCCAACCTCACAGCCCCTTGCCCCTGCTGGGCCGCCCCTGATTGGACTCTTCTACCCCAATCAAGGGTGGGGCCAGCTGGCCAAACACCCTCCCTGTTCCCCTATTCCCCCTCAGACAGCCCCACCCTGATCACCAGCCCCACCATGATAAGCCCACAGCTCATCCCCTACCCCCCATGGTGCCCCACCCCTGATCACAGCTCCACCCCTATAAGGGGTGGGGCTAGCCAGCCAACCTCCCACAGCCTTTCCTACCACCCGGCCCCACCCCAGATGGGCCCCCAACCCCAATCAGGGGCAGGGCCAGCCAACCAATGATCCATGGTCTTCCCCAGGCTGCTGGCTCCCAATTGGCACCCCTCACCCAATTTAGAGGCTGGCCTACCACCCACAGTCCCTCCCCATGGCTGGCCCACCCCTAATTGGCCCCTCAACCCCATTGGAGGTGGGGCCTGCTGGCCAATCGCCTGCAGCCTAACCCCCCAGCTGGCCCAGCCCTAATGGGCCCCGATGGGAGTGGGCCAGCCAGCCATCTCCTCCTGCCAACAGGCCCAGCCCAATCCACCCTGATTAGAGCTGGGCCAGCCAGACCCCACCTATGCATGAATTCATGCACTGGGCCTCTAGTATGGAAATAATAGAAGTCCAAAATGTATTGTCTTCACAAAAATAATATAGATATCAGGAGGGACCAAATTATTATTAGTTGAAACAACTGAAAAAACTTTGTAGAGGAACTTGTGACTTCAGTTGGCTCAGAAAGAATTGGTAGGAAGAAAGAGGACTTTGCAAAATAAAATTTCACTGATTAAATTCAAAACCTATTGAGTAGGCCAGTTCCAAGCCAGACTGTGCAATTTTTAAAAAATTCACTGGAAAATTAAAATTAACCTACGAAAATAATGAGACCAAAAAAATGCTATTTAAGTGACTTAGAACACAGAAGTAAATGTAGACGCTTTCGTTTGAGAACAAATCAAGAAATCCACAATGAATAACCAGTTGTGAGCTATTATTTGTAGCATCATTTCATCACTGTGAAACACCAAAAAGTAAACTATTAAATTTTTTTTCTGGCTCTCTAAGTCAACACTGGTCTGTAATTATTATAATAAAACTATTATTTTATAATATATGAAGTATTTTCATCAACATCATGTTACTTGATTCTTAAGAGAACTCTATGAATGTGATATTATTTTTTCCAGCAAATGTAGTCAGGGGAGTAGCAACCAGGTGCAAAATCGGCATTTCTCTGGTTCTACCAATGCTGGTGCTTCCCTCCCCTCCACAATTTCTCCTAGTCATTCTAGAAATCACATGTGCTCTCGGATGCAATCTTCCCATCATCACTGCTGCTCTCTCCTGTTCTGTTTAATGTGCCACTAGACACTGCTAGAATTGTCACCTGGGCTTTTGCAGCTAAGGGGCCAGATGCATTCCCAATGCATTACTGCCCTCCTCCCATACTTGTCCTCTTCTCCTTAGTAAGAGGTTCACTCCACCAGATTCCTGGTCACACTGCTTCAACAGCACCTTCAGTAGGAATTCTTCATCCACAAGTTTGTTATACTGTTATGAGGCCTTGTCTTCAATATCTGAAGGACATGTTAGTAAAATTACTCTGTAACTTTTTGCACTGCTTTTTTCATTGCAGTCTTCTTTCCCTGCCATCCAGGCATGAGTCCCTGACAGCTGGGTCAGCAGAAAATCTGGAGGACTTCCGTCATGCTATTTTACTGTTGTTCCTCCCCTGTGGTTGATACCCTCTCCTGTGCCTCAGATCCTGCATTCCTGGGATGAGCTCTGCTCGTGACAATCTTTGGAGCACTGAGGCAACAAGCTCTCCTCCGGTCTAACCATCTCATTATCTGGACATGCAAAGACTCCTGTCTGAACCCCAGGCAGCCTGTGTTTAGGCTTAAGCCACATGTGTTATTTGCTCTCTCCATAAGCCATCTGGGCTGACCTGGAAACCAACAGCTTTAATCAGTCACAGGATTATTTTGGGGGCTCTCTTCCCAAATGCAAAACTCTGAGTCAAAATTTTAACACTGAAAACAAACAAAAAAACTTATACCACAACATTTTATTCTGCCTTAGGTTGAGAATAAAACTATCACAGGAATCACAAAAACCTGAATCTCAGTATCTGAAACCCTCACTCACTTGCTTGGTAGGAAGTGAGGTCTTAGATGCTTCCTCCCAGTTATAACCTCCAGGGGGCCCACAGATTTCTGTGCTTGGGAGCCTGTGGCCCTTGCCCCCTGGGGCTCTGCTACTCTGTCACTCTGCCGCCCTTGGGTTGCTAACAACCTCTTTCTGACCCCTTTTGCTGGGGCTGTGCTTTCCCTCTGGTCAGAAAGTTTCTGCTTCTCTCAAATAGCTCTTCCACCCGTGAAATCACTGGGCTTTTGATGACAGTCATTCCTTCCTAGAGCATAGTTAGGGCCTCCCAGGAGTTTGAGAAAATATGTGTACACAGACTTTTGATCCAGACTTTTTCCCTCATGATACTTCCCTTTCCATTGTCCATTATTCCTACCTATTATCTGGTATCCTTCAAAGTCCTCACACGTCCCTCTACATCCTAAACATATTTGAATCCCAATCTGATGCGGATATGTTCAAGTTCTTTCCTATAACACATGGGGCCACAGAGACAGCCTCTGGCTCATGTGTGGGAGCAATGCATGACTGTGGGGGAACTCCAAGGACCTTCGGGAGAGTGAAGAAACTCTGGAGCATGATCTGGCAGCCAACTGAGCTATCAGGGCACACAGGAGCACCGAGGGATGGTATGGCCTAATGTCACACCCCAGAGACCACAAAAGTGTACTCAGTAGCATGGGTTGGTTCCCATTTAAGAACTAACAGGAGTTATGATCCTTGTAAGTGATCAGAGAGTGAAGAAAAATAGGCAGTGAGGGTTATTTACCTGATTAAAAAATATCAAGAAGAAGAAAGTATGCCCAGAGTGGACTGTTTTCAGAAAGCACCCTCTCCCAGAAGGGTCCATGAAGAATAAAACAAAACATACACTTCAATATTCAGTACTTTACTTTGTCAACTTGATTAAATGCTTGTAATTCAATTATAAGCTTTAAAGTTTGTCTTTTTTAATGCCCCCAAGCAATAATGCTATGTGGCATAATAGTTGAGTCATGTGAAAACACAGAATGGGGCAAAAGCAGGTTTATCGTTGTTCCTATGGAAAATAATATAATTTTTAATAAATAATAATACAAGTATAAACTGTGTTTGGTATACTCACAACTGTAAACATACTTTTGCCTCACCCTGTACATATGCAATAAATCTTCACATTTTAATCTCTTTTTATTTTAAAAATGGTTTTATCTCCTTTTTTTAATGGTCTTTTATCTTAGATTTTTCAATGGCTATTACTTTTAATCACAGTGTTAATTCTTCAGTGTTATTTCTTCAGAATCACGTTAGATGGATATATTTGGCTTAGGACCACAGACTGTCACCCTTGCTTTAAATCTAACACTCTGAATCCAAGAATAGAAAAGAGACAAATAAAAAAACAATTCAATAGAAGGTGTTATCCTTACGGCACAACTGGATACTAACCTGGGAAAATATTCATTTACATAAAGCTAGTTTGGGATTTTAAAACATCAGATCTTGGTCATGGTCCTGGCCTTTAAAACATATTCTCTTTTGAAAAACAAAATCTTATTAAGAGAAGCACTTTATTTTAAACAGAATCTGACCTCAAAATATAAATTGTTCATTTGTAGAAAATCTATTTAATATTTCATATGCAAATTAGTTACTCTTAATTTGACATAATTGGGGAAGATATTTTTAAATTATTTTTGTGCTTTGCAGAAAAAGCAATCAAGCACAATGTGTTGTCAACCACTGGTAAACATAAGAGTTATACATTTAAAAATCAGATAAACCTTTCTGATTTCACAGACTGAAACCTGCATCAGAAGATCTTCCAGTTCTTTCACTTCCTCTGTATTTGAACTTTAAACAATAAGACAATTGACCTAATTAAACTGAGAGTTTGAAAGTCAAACAACAAAGAAATGAAACAATGCAGTAATTATTTATTATCAAGATAACCAGTGTTCTATAACAAAACATGTACTACACATACACACATCCTTCTTTCCTCATTGCTCATTTAAAATACCATTTTATCTTTCTATACATTTTGGTCCTATATGCATTATCTTGTCTCACTCTTTCCCTCCAGATCCACCCTCCATCTTTCTGCATATGCTCTGGGCTCCAAAGTTTGACCTTTTAGATCGCATCTACCAACTCCCTTACACTTTGCCTTATGATTGGTCCAGTTAGAGGAATTTTCTAGGCAGAAGATCAAAGAAAAGTGAGGCCAGGATATTTATTCCCATAACTTCCTCTCTGCCAGGTGCCTTGACCAGAGGCCACTGTTCCTGCCACATGGTCCTCCTGATTAAGCTCTCCTGTCAGGTTCCAGTGACCTAAGCTGTTTCCTGTGTTCCTTCAGATCTGGGGATGTCGGTTACCTGTCAGGACCCTGTTTAACCCATGAGCCTTTCTAAACTTGCTTCTTCTCTTGGTTTCTGAATAATGCTTTGTCCTCATCCAGTCCTACCTCCCTGACTAATCCTTTTTGGGCATTGCTTTCACAGGACTCTGACAACCTGAATTTCCCTTCGTAACAATGCTGTGTATCAATGCTGAACTTTTGCCTCGTTAAAGGACATGGGTAAAACACAAAAAAAGTGTGGTTTAGCTATAATTCTACCATACATGCACATCACTCTGGGAATATCTTTTTTCTTTAAAAAATAAGTTTGTCTCAGTGGTTAGAGTGTCAGCTCATGCACCGAAGGGTCACAGGTTTGATTCCCAGTCAAAGGCATGTATCTGGGTTTCAGGTTCGATCCCTAGTCCCAGTTGGGGAGCATGTAAGAGGCAACCAATCCATGTGTCTCTCACAATGATGTCTCTCTCTCTCCACCCTCCACTCCTCCTCTCCACTCTCTCTAAAAATCAGTGAAAAAGATTTCCTCTGGTGAGGATTAACCAAAACCAAAAAATAAAAAAGTAGTTACGAATCACTCTTTAAAAAATCATAGGTGACACATTCACCACAACCAGTGAAACAATGTAAATATTAAAAAAAAAAAAAGTGAGTGCTTCTGGAGACTTCACCTCAGTCCCCACCTTCTCCCTGCCTTGGCCCTAAATACAGCATTGAACAGCCTGGCCAGTCTCCTCTATACCTGTCTCCATGGTATTCAAACCCAGACCAGAATATATATTCATACATGGAGAAGATGATACACTCTCTACAAAAACTGAGAGGATGTTACTAGATGTAGATCTAGTTCACCACCTTAAATAATCTCATAATATTGCCAAGTATAAATATACTATAATTTATTTAACCATTTCTCTACTAATGAAAATTCAATTTTTTTCAGCTATCTTTGGTACTATAAATAATTCTGCAATAAATGCCCTTAGTGCATCTATTTATGTAAACTAAATTCCTAAGAGTAGGGTTGCTAAGTCAAAATTACATATATTTCAATTACTTAAGTAATTTCACTTACTTTCTTAAAAGTATATAGCAATGCATTTCCTGTCAATTTAATTCCTTATTTGTTTTATATGGATATAAGATGGTATATGCAATTTTTGAATATTATTTTCTTTCTTAGCATTAATTACAGATAATTTTCTATATGTTTTCTGCAATAATCTTTCTATATACTTTCTATAGTAATCTTAATATCTATCCATTAATGTTGTAAAGCTTCTTTAAAATTTTATTGGAATTGCATCAAATCTCAATATTACATCTACTCCCCTATAATATATATGTAAAGAAGAATTGAAGGTTTGACAGTAGCATCCTATCTAATAAAAGAATAATATGCAAATTGACTGTTCCTCCACTATACCAACAAACCATGCCCACCAGCCATGCCCACCAGCCAATCAGAGTGAGTATGTAAATTAACCCAACCAAGATGGCTACAGCCACAGAGAGAGCAGGAGAGAGGCTTGGGTTGTCCTTGGTGATGGAGGAAGGTAACAAAGTTTCAATGGCTGTGTGAGCAGAAGGCTTGGCTCTGCTCCAGGCTACAAAGTTTTAATTGTATAAGATGAATAAATCCCAGATACCAGGGCCTCTGGTTGAGTCACCAGGGAGGGTGGGGGGGCATAGCCAGCCTGCAAACCACCACAGGTCCCTCACTCAGACCACCCTACACCCCAAGGGAACACCACCCTGATCCAGGACACCCTTCAGGGCAAACCAGCTGGTCCCCACCCGAGCACCAGCCTCTATCCTATCTAATAAAAGAGTAATATGCAAGTTAACCATCACTTCAACATACAAGATGACTGCTGCTCCCATGTGGTCAAAAGATCCTGCCCCCATGAGAACACAAGATGGCCACCACAAGATGGCCAGCAGGGAGGGCATTTGGCAGGGACCAGGCCTGCAAGGGAGGGCAGTTGTGAGTGATCAGGCTAGCAGGGAAGGGCAGTTGGGGATGATCAAGCCTGCAGGGAAGGGCAATTAAGGGTGACCAGGCTGGCAGAGGAGGGAAGTTGGGGGTGACCGGGCCTATAGGGAAGGGCAGTTGAGGGGCACCCAGGCTTGCAAGGGAGGGCAGTTAGGGGTGACCAGGCCTGCAGGGGAGGGCAGTTAGGGGCAAATAGGCTGGCAGGGGAGCAATTAGGCATCAATCAGGCTGGCAGGGAGTGGCTAAGGGGTGATCATGCTGGCAGGGCAGAAGAAGTTAGGAACAATCAGGAAGGCAGGCAGGCAAGCAGTTGGGAGCCTACAGTCTGGATTGTGAGAGGGATGTCCAACTGACCGTTTCGGTCCTAAACAGGCAGTTGGATATCCCTAAAGTGGTCCCAGATTGGAGGGGGAGCAGGCTGGGCTGAAGGACACCCCGCACCCCTTTGCACGAATTTCATGCACAGGCCTATAGTTAGATATAATAAAATATATTACACGTATGCCTCTCAACCCTCAACCAGTTGACTTCACTACATCTTTTCATGGACACAATAATTAGACAAGTGAGTCACAGTATCAAGAAGAACTATGCCTAGGGCATATGCTTCCAACAACACCCCAGTGATTTCAATCACAGGAAAAGATCATGAGATGGCTGAAGAGCACACTGAAGCACTGGGCATTTTCCTGAGGATGGGAAGCCAAGTTCCATGTGATTCTGCTGGCTTTAAGAGGGTCTACTGAAGATCAAAGGTAAAAGAAACCATTGAAACAGAAAGGAATTCAGCCCCAAGGCTGTTGCTATGCAGGCTTGCACAGCTAAGTTTCTCAAGGTTTGAGAAAAATACCACAAAGGCTTGGGAACATTCTACAACAGTTTCTATCCCAAAATAAAAGACCATAAAGCCAATTCTAAGGTGGGAGAGCAGGGGAGAGGAGGAGGAGGAGAAGAGAAACCTGGCCACTATTCATGGTTAGTGTATTCTCTATTTAATTATATCACCACCAGACAAGAAAGTTCTGTGTGTACCCCTTGGAATGGAGAGTTAGGAAAATAACAAAGCTAGCAGGATGTGGACCAATAAGCTCTGTGATTCCTCTGTGCTATCTCCTCTGTGGATGGTGATGTTGGCTTTAACGGCTTGGTCCTGTGAGAAGAAGAAATGGATTTCATTCTTTCCTGGGAATTACTACTTGTCCATAACACTTAAGACTCTTCCAACTGGAAATGGGTCTGATTACTTTTGCCAGCCTTAATCTCTTACTAAAGCAGTTAATGGGAGCTTTCAATAATGCTAATCACATCTTTTCAGTAAAATACCTATGTTATTTCCACAGGAAATAAATGTCCACAGACCATAAACTCAAACTGATAATAGCTGACATGGGAGAAAAGGGGGAGGTGGATGCAGATAAAGGCGCATTGTGCAGTGACAGTAAATGAATTGCAGACCCCTCCTTTGGGTTGTGGGGACTGCCTGAGGCCTCTGCTGGGATGAGGTGGGAGGAAAATAAAGTTAAAAAGGAAGCTGGAAGCAGAAAAGTGCCCCTGTCTGAACCCACTAGCTGCAGGAAGTCACTGATGGATTCAGAATAGGAAGAGGACTCATAGCTGCAAAAAGGGGGAATTAAAGGGAGGGAAGGGGACAAGAATGGGGGATAGAGATCAAAGATACTATCCAGAGAACTCCCTCCCTTAATGGTTTTCAAAAGAGGGCCAAGATAAGAGCCAAAATATGGATGTCCTGGGGGAAGTCCTAGCAAAAGGGAAGTTTTCCGGGCCAGAAAATATGGTCCCTCCACTCCCCTATTCTCCTTTCCCTTTCCAATTCCTTTCATAAAGTTGGAAGCACAGGGGGTGTCCCTGCCAAGGAATCACAGTGATTCTAATGAATGGCTCAAGATCCCAATAGAAGACCTGGGACCAAAATAAAGGGAGTGGTTTGAGCGCTCCTATAGAAAAGCCAAGGAAGGAAGTGATCATCTGTTGAGCCTGCCCCTCAGTGGATCATGGTAAGTTACCTAGAAACTGACTGTCCTCTGGGTGCCGGCATTGACCCACATATAGCAGAGCTTTTGTAATATCTTTTATATAGAAAAAGAACAACGAAATAAAAAGATAACTCTAAGTTAGGGGGAAAGGTTTATGGATGCTCAACGTACATACACTTTCTGGGTGAGGAACACACAGAATCCTAGAATTTGGTGATTTCTAAAAAGAACCTTTAGTGTGGAGCTAGCCATTCTGCACTCACGTTTCCAAGAGTCTCACCTAATAGTTGTAGAGAGCTTACGTTCCAAGTATTTCAAAGTATGCATAGGGAAAAGGAATTTTCATCACTAGGGTTTCAGAATACATGCTTATAAAATCTACAATTCTATGGCTTTCTTAATGACACAAATTGGTTATATTATGAAAGAAGCAAGTGTTATCAAACTAAGATCAATATACAGTGGTACTTCGTTGAGCAAGCGATTTTTGCCTTGAAATATGAGCAACAGTTGAGATATGAGTAATCGCGTGGATTGGCGGGCTGCACAGGACCCACCAGTTTACTGCAACTCGAGCGTCTCATAGTTTCCCACACCTCAAAGTTACGGAACAAATTAAACTCGTATCTCGAGGTACCACTGTACTGCAAAAAGATGGAACCATTTGCCACATTGTTTAAGAGCCAGTCCCCGGACCAATGATTTAGAAACATTTATAAAAATGTCAAGAATTCAAAATAGTCAGAAAGCTTTTGAAGATTTTCTTTATTACATAAATATTTTTTATCTCAAAAAATTGCCATGATGTTTGCTCTAACCTGTGAGAGACCATATATTATGTTACAAACTATTCCCTAGACAAAGCATCGACCGTATGCTGCTAAAGCACTGCTGAAAAAGAACCTGTTATCCGCATGATGGCACACAAGATGCTGTGCACCTGGCCACACTGGCCTGGAAAAAGTAATGAACACAGGAGTAGTGCTTCTTACGCACTGCCGTTTTTGATCTTATTGGACCCACTTACAGAAGCCCCAAATTATGTTCCTGTAAAATTTTAAATTGCATTAAGCACATGAGCCAGATTGTCTCTGTAGCACCTTTCACATAAGAAATGATATTCACCAGAAGTGGTAGGAACCCATAAATAAGTTATAACTTCAGAACAAACATTGCTTTGTGCTCCTTTAAGAAATTAAAAAAGAGAGAAATTTTTTAAAAAATTGAGCTAATTCTCTTCAAATTAAACTGATTCATCTCTCCTCTGATAAAAAAAAAAAGTTTTGTCACAAAATAATGATGTTACAAAGGTGATTACTAAAAAGAAAAACAAACAACAAAAACTTCCAACAATAGACACAGCGCACTTTTGCTTTTCTCCTTGGAGAATCCCAACAAACTCAAGCCACTCGGCAGCACCACCAGCAAAATCCATGCCAAGGGGCCGATAACCCAGGGTTTGCATCAAAGGCAGCAACAAGTTGCTACTTCTCCCTGCTTGTTCATTCCTGTTCCTTTGAGTCCTGTGGTAAGCAACCATGGAGGTAGCCTTAGGGTATGCCCACCAAAATAAAATCAAACAAAGACATTTACAAAGTATTGCTTCTGGAAGCAACTACAACCCTGCCTCTGTAAGTAAATACCATCCTCTCAATCTCACCACACCTAGTTTTCTTGCTACAAGGAGAATTGACTAGCAGGCCCAGGAATGTTGGTTCACTGTTCACTAACCTGTCCCTGAATAGCACAAGCAGTTTGTGAATCACCCCAAAAAACTATGTAAAGTATCTTAAACAGGGACTAACCTGGAGGTGACTGGTGCTGAGGCTGAGCTGTGATCCTCCCGGGCCCCAAGATCTTTTCCAAAGGTCCCCCAGGCACCAACCGAGGTTGGTCTGCTCTGAGGAAGGCCGAGCTGGCTCCTTTGGTCTCCGTGACCTTCGCAGAGGATGATGGCTCCAAGGTGTCAGCAGAGTTGGACCCAGAGAAGGTAACGCTCTTTCTACCAGGAGAGTCATGAAGAGCGGCTTCCCTCTCGCCAGGCAGCCGGAGGAGCCTGTGATGCTGTGGAGGGCTGGGGAGTCTTGGAGATAGAGGCGAGGGAACAGGTGACATCCGTGTGTGTGTGCCAGACTCAGAGGATGAATTATTAAATACCACGCCCAGAGCTGGTGAGGGTGGCCTCTCACCACCTCCGCCCTGTGAGGAGTCGGGGCCAGCACTGCAGGGCAGATCCAGAAATAAGGTCTTGTGGCCACTCAGAGACGGCCCAGCTCTCCTTTTGCTTCCAGTGTCTGGGAGGGTGCGGGGGGCTGTCCTGCTGAGGCGGAAGCCCAGCCTCTTCCCCTCAGTGGCTTCAACTAACTTCTCACTCGCTATCACCTTCAGGAGGACCTTGTTCACGGCCCCCTCGGTGCTGGCTGGAGGACATTCCCTGGCCGATGACTGCCGTGACTTGTCCCCGCGCTGCTCCTTGCCCTGCTGTTTGGAACCACGAGCCCCAGCCTTGGTTGCTGGGAGGGTGAGCAAGTCTGCGCTGGGAATGAACTCAGCTTGGGCTGCTAGGTGAACAGCAAGCCTTCCTTCGCCCTCAGGATGCCTTTGAACTACTCTCTGCACCTGAGCAGACAGGTCCTGGACTTTGGCCACGACTTTGGAAACAGGTTTCTTCCTGTGAGTCCGCTCAGCACACTTCTCCCTTCGGCCCTTCTCTGTGGGTGGATCTTTCTCGGGGTGCTGGTGACTTCCAGAGAAACCTGTTTGCTTATGTGCCAGCCTATGAGGCGCCCTCGGTAGCCCCCCAGCACCACTGTCTCCTGGCTCCATGGAGCTGCAGTCAGGGGGTGACCCTCCTCTTCCAAGCTCAGCATCCTCAGAAGTGAGCCCCCCGAAGCTCTCAAAGCCAGGGTCAGGGTCCAGTGTTCTGGCCATCTCCAGGGGGCAGCTTTCTCTCTGCAGGGAAGAGGAACAGGCCCTATACGGGAGCAAGTTGTCTCTCTCCTCTAGAAGTCCACAATTAGGCCTCTCTTGAGAAAGAGGAAGGGAGTTGCTGGAACAGATATTGTTCCTCCTCATCTGAGGAGCGGATTCCTGGCCCCCATGCTCTTTTCTTCTTGTCCTCTTCTTCGGAAGCGCCTCCACACTCTCTCTCCCTCCCCCAAACCTCCGGGGCTTTTTGCTCCTCTTATTGAGACAGCCCCCGAGGGACTCCCCCTGCAAGTCACCAGTACTCTGAAAACAGTCATCCTCAGGGGCCAGACTCACAGATAGCTCCGGCATCTTTCCCTCCTGGTTCCCCATCGTGATCCTCAGGATGTGGTCTGAGCTTAAGAGATTGGCCAGCAGCCTCTCCCTCTCCGCTGTGAGTTTGTATAGCTCAGTTAGAATGTCCTTCGTGGGAGTCTGCTTGAAAAATATGTCCCCTGGATGTTCATCCGGCTGCAGACGAAGGCTGATGACGTCTGACCCCTCCCTTACTTGGTAGCAGTTCTGAAATGCCTTATTGGATCTGTCTAGTATTACAGTGCCCTTGTATGAAAATCCTTGAACTTCCCCCCGTGGAAGATAGAAACTGATGTAGCAGAGTTCAGTAATGGGCTTACACAACTGAAGGGAGCAGTGAGTGCCTTCCATTATGCCTGCCTAATTATTCATGCCTCAGAGATGCTGGTCTGTGGTCAGGCTTCCCAGGCTCCAATGCCGGGGCATGTGATGGTGGCTATGCAGAAAGAGCAGCTGACCGTCATCTCCAGCAGTGAGACTGCCTGAGGAACAGGGGAAGAAAGTAGCTTGTCTAACAGAGTGGATAAATCACACATCAACATAAATCAAAGCATCCCCATGACATAGCCTTCCTCTTTGGCTGACCTTAACCAATCCAGGCATTAGCCAGGAGGCTGGCTGCAACTTCTTCCCCACTCCCACCCCTCCCTGGACCAGCAGAGCTTCTCTACAGATGGGAGAGTGCTCTAATTTTAGCCCCAAGAAAAAGTTCCTTCTCCCCACATGGGAACTCACTATATAACTTAGAGAAGGTCTCTCAACTTCACTAGGCTTCAGTTTATGTTCTTCTATGTATCTCCCATAAATCCTGGGGTAAGGGGACTTTGAGATCCTTAGAAAACAGAGGCATTTTAATAAACTGTTTTTGGAATATCACTTTGAAAAAATAAGACTTTTTACTCTCCAAAAAGTACCTTCTAAGATTTGACATTATCTATTTAACTTAAAGTAGAATTGGAGAAGGATATTCAGCCACAAATTTGGATTCTCTTCTAAACACAATTCATACTTTGTCAAAAGAACTAAGAGTGAAAATTTTTAAGTTTAATTTTTAAATAAGTGATTCGGTAGTTTTAATCTAGTTTTTTTTTCTTTCTTTCATACTTCTTGCCCACTTAAGGTCAAATGGAATAAAGAAAAAGCAAAAATCTGAAATCCAATGCTAGCCCTATATGGGTTTTCAAATGTCTTCACCATCAGTGACTAAAACATCACAGTAAAGGTGGCTGCTCTCTTCTGCAATTTGAGATATCCCAGAAATATCTCTGTGGCTAATATCTTTACACACAAGCATGGAGCTTAGAATTCTGTAGTACAGCACTTTAGATCTTCATTTAAGGCTTCTATGCTTAAAGGAAATCTCCTTGGGAAGGGAAACACAATAATCATTCATTAACCATTGATATCTTCAGTGAAGGATTTTTCTCAGAACTTTTCTAACTGGTTCCAAAGAGTAAAATGCTATACAAAGGTATATTTTAAGTGGAGGAAGAGTTTATAAATTGGAACTCCTCAAAGAAGAATGATAAAATGAAGGTTAAAAAAAAGGCAGACATCTGATCAACCAGAAGTGCCAGGTGGGCTCAGAGTACTCTTAGAAAAAGAAGTGGAACAACATTTTTAAAGTACTGAAAGAAAAAACTTGTTATCCCAGAATTTTATATCAAATAAAAATATTCTTCAATAATGAAGGTGAAATAAAGCATTCTCAATAAAAGAAAAGTAAGAAAATTAGTTATAAGTGGATCTGCTCTAAACAAATTTCTAAAGAAAGCTTTTCAGACAATGAAAATGTTACAGGAAGAAACTTATAACACTAAGAATAAAGAAAAAAACAAAGGAAATGATCACTATATATGTAATATAATATTATTCCTTTCTTGAGTTTTTGAAAAGATGTTTGGGAAGGAGAACCAAGATGGTGGCATAGGTAAATGCAGGTACTCACTGCCTCCCACAATCACATCAAAATTACAACTAAAATACAAAACATCCATCATCCAGAACCTCCTGAAAGCTGGCTGAATGGAAGTCCATGAGGAGTAAGGGGTCCCAGCCCCATAACAGACACCCCATCCAGGGTCCCAGAACTGGGAAGAGAAGTCCCACAGCAGGGGTTGTGGCTGAGGGGCACAGAGACTGCCAGAGACCCAGATGTCCCTCTTAAAGGACCAGACACAAACTTATCAGGACTTGCTTCCTCTGAAGGCCAGTACCAAAAGGCAATGAGGTCCCAGACACACACAGGGAGAAATGGATTGTCTGGCATCAGGGCTGGAATTCAGAGGTGCTTGCAGGGGTCATTGTTCTTATGCTGAGACCTTCCCTGTCACAGGGCTGACTGGCAGCCATATCTGAGTCCCCATCCCTCTGGAGCACACTGTTTGCTTCTTCCTGGTGATTCCCCGAGACCTCGCCCAACCCAATTTGCAGCCCAACCCAAGCTCTTTGCAGCAGCTTTTCCACATTAATGATCTGTCCTGGGTCAGGCTTCAGACTTTGCTAAAATATATCAAATAAGCTGCAGCTGGTGTCAGCATGTCCCAAACATATCAATAAAAGGCCCAAAATCCAGCACCAGCACCAGTACCAGGCTGCCTTGCTTCACAGATGGGCACATCCAAACTACATATGAATAGGAGGCATCTGCAGATCTCTATGTATTTCCTTCCAGGTAGCCCAGGCAGTGGCTGACTTTGTATATCCCTATAGATTCTAGAGCCAGTGCACCCAGTGAACAACCACAGACCATACCAGATTATAGCTTACCATATCCACAAGTGACACACTCAAGGGGCAGACTCAGTAAGCACAAAAGCCCCACTGAAGCAAGTCCTGCTCCATAGGAGTGTCTCCTGCACAGCAGCTCTCCCACTGTAGTTGCAGCTGGCCCTCCTAGTCAATTGGCCTGGAGGTCAATTCCTCCCAGTGACACCAACAGCAATCAAGTCTCACCATGCACAAAGCCCATACAGGGGAGCACCTAGAGTGCCCAGCTCAGGTGACTGGGGAGGTTGAGCAATGGGCTCTATAGGACACAAGGCCATTCCACCAAGTGCAGGAGACATAGCAGCTCTACGCAATACATAGAAACAAACACAGGGAAGCAGCCAAAATGTGAAGACAAATAACCATGTCACAAATGAAAGAAATAGAAGAAAGCAAACTACTGGGTACAGAGTTCAAAACTATGGTTATAAGGTTAATCAAGGGTCTTAATGAGAGCTTCACGGGACTTAGTAAGACTTTCAAGTATCTTAGTGAGAATGTCAAAAACATGGAAAAGGAACAGTGAGAAATTAAGCACACATTAACTGAAATAAAGAATTATTTGCATGCCTCCTTTGTCAAATATTAATTAAGCATAGTGGTTTGGATAGATATATAGGTTCTCTATTCTATTTCATTGGTCTATATGTTTGTTTGTTTTTTGCCAGTACCAGGCTGTTTTGAGAACAGTGGCTTTCTAATACAGTTTGAAATATGGCATTGAGATCCTACCTACTTTGTTCTTCTTCCTTGGATTGCTGTGGCTACTCAGGGTCTTTATTTATTCCAGATGAATTTTTGGAGAGTTCTTTCTAGGTCTGTGAAATATGCAGTTGATATTTTAATGGGGAGTGTATTGAATCTATAGATTGCTTTGGGTAGTATGGACATTTTAATAATATCGATTCTACCAATCCATAAACATGGTATGTTTTTCCATCAATGGAGTCAAGACAGTCTCTTCAATAAATGGTGTTGGGAAAATTGGACAGATACATGCAAAAAAGAAAAAAAATGAAATGAGACCACCAATTTACACTATACACAAAAATAAACTCAAAATGAATAAAGCACTTAAACATAAGATGGGAAACAATAAAAATACTGGAGGAATCACAGGCAGAGAAATCTCAGACATATGCCGAAGCAATTTCTTCACCAATACCACTCCTAGGACAATGGAAGCTAAAAAGAAAATAAACCAATGGGACTACATCAAAATAAAAAGCTTTTGCACAGCAAATGAAATCATCAAACAATATAACAAGAAAGCCCACTGTATGGGGGAACATATTTGCCAATGTTATCACTGATAAAGGTTTAATCTCCAACATCTACAGGAAACTTATACAACTTAATAAAAGGAAAATAGATGATTCAATAAAAAAAAATGGCAACAGACATAAATAGAATCTTTTGGAAAGAAGACAGAAGGAAGGCCAAGAGACATATAAAAAGATGCTCAAAGTCACTAATTATTTGAGAGATGCAAATTAAAATGACAATGCAATGCCATCTTACACCTGTCAGAATGGCAAACATCAACAAATCAACAAACAACAAGTGCTGGGGAGGATGTGGAGAAAAAGGAACCCTAGTGCACTGCTGGTGGGAATGCAGACTGGTGCAGCCACTGTGGAGAGCAGTATAGAGTTTCCTCAAAAAACTAAAAATGGAGCTCCCATTTGACCCAGTGATCCCACTTCCAGGAATATATTCCAAGAAACTAGAAAAACCAACCAGAAAGGATCATATGCACCCCTATGTTCATAGCAGCACAATCCATTATAGCTAAGATTTGGAAAGAGCCTAAATGTCCATCAGCAGATGAGTGAATTAGAAAACTATGGTGCATCTACACAATGGAATACTATGCTGCTATGTAAAAGAAGGAAGTCTTACCATTTGCAGCAGCATGGATGGACTTGGAGAGCATTATGTTAAGTGAAATAAGCCAGGCAATGAAAGAAAAATACCACATAATCTCACTCATTTATGGAAAATAAAGAACATTATAACCTGATAAACAAAAAGATAGATACAGACAGAAAAGCACCGAATGCTGTTAAATTACAGCAGGAAGGCTGGGGAGTGTTGGGAGCGGGGAAAAGAGATAAACGAAAGGACTTGTATGCATGTATATAAGCACAACCAATGGGCACAAGACACTGGGGTGGGGGCTAGGATAAGGGCATGCAACAGGGGATAGAGGAGGCTGGGGGAAGGTCAATGGGGAAAAAAAAGGGAGATATATATACTGCTATATGTAATACTTTAAACAATAAAATAAATAAAAAAATAATAATATAAGATTTATTTACAAGAACTCAATAGTAGAGTAGAGGAGTCGAGAATCAAATCAATGATTTGAAATATAAGTAAGCAAAAAACACCCAATCAGAAGAGCAAAAAGAAAAAAGAACAAAAAAAATTTAAAGATATTATAAGGAGCCTCTGGGACAACTTCAAGTATACCAACATCACATTATGGGGATTCCAGAAGAAGAAGAGAAAGAGAGCAATATATTTGAAACGTATTTGAATAAATAATGACAGAAAACTTCCCCTATCTGGTGAAAAAAAAATAGACTTACAAGTCCAGGAAGTGAAGAAAGTCTCAAACAAAAGAAATCCAAACAGGCTCACACTGAGACACATCATAATTAAAAGGCCAAGGGTTAAAGACAAAGAGAGAATCTTAAAAGCATTAAGAGAAAAGCAGCTAGTTACCTACAAGGGTCCACTTATATGACTGTCAGCTGATTTCTCAACAGAAACTTTGCAAGCCAAAAGAGAATGGCAAGAAATATTCAAAGTGATGACTAGAAAGGATCTACAACCAAGAGTGTTCTACTCAGAAAAGCTATCATTCAGAATTGAAGGTCAGATAAAGAGCTTCACAGACAAGAAAAAGCTAAAGGAGTTCATCACCACTAAACCAGTCTTACATAAAATGTTGAATGCTATTCTTTAAGAAGAGGAAGAAGTAAAAGAAAAAGTTAAATAATATGAATAATAGGATGTCAATAAATACATATTTATCAACAATTGAATCTAAAAATCATAATAAATGAATACAAAATCTAATGAACAGAATAAACTGGTGAATACAATAGAATCAGAGGCATGGAAATGGAACAAACTGATGATTCTCAGAGGGCAGTGGGGTAAGAGGGAGGGAAAAGTTTAACCAAAGATCTTATGTGTATGTATGCATTACCTATAAACATAGACAATAAAGTGGTGAAGGCCTGGGGCAGGGCCGGGACTGGATGGGGGTGAGGGGTGGCAAGGGAAGAAAAAAGAGAAACACATGTAATATTCTCAACAACAAAGATTTAAAAAATAAAATAAAAGATGTTTCACAGTTGTACATAAAAATATAATATTGTTTTATGGGATTGCAATGTATGTACATATAACACACAAGACAAATACAACATAAAAGGAAGTGGGAAAAAGGACTCATATAGTGGTAAACATAATAGTACTTTAATTCTAACTGCACTGTGAAGAATTAGGCATATATATTGTAATTCCTAGAGCAACAAACTAAAAAAAAAATAGAGATATAATCAATAAATTGAGAGATTCAAATGAAATAATTGAAATGTTTAAAAAACTAAAATAACAAGAAAGGCTAAGTTAAGAAAAGGAAGAACAACAAAAAAGAGGCAGCAATCATAAATAATAAAATGGTAAACCTTAATCTAAATATATAAATAACTAAATTATATAAATGGTCTAAACACAAAGATTGTTGGAATGCATACAATATGAAGTTAAAGTTAATGAAGGAAGTTACTCAAAGAGAGTATGTGGAACTAGAACATCAAAGATTTCAGAACAGTCTTGGAAACATAGATATTTAAGGGATAAATGGTGTGAAAAGAAACTTTAAGTGAGGTCAAGAAAGAAATAGGTAGTAGGATAGAATCCAAGATGGCAGCATAGGTAAACACCTACACTGTTGCCTCGCACAATTTCAAAACTACAACTAAAGGACAGAACGGACATCATCCAGAACCACAGGAAAGCTGGCTGAGTGGAAGTTCTACAGCTAGAAGGAAAGAGAGGGGCTCACAGAAACCCAGAGGAGCTGCAAAAAGCTGAGGTATGGAGACACGTGCACTGAGAGAGCGGGTGCAAGAGTACCTGGCTGGCTTTTTCTGGCGGGAGGGAAATGGCATTGAACCCCTTATCTTACGACACTAAACCCCAGATCCAGCCGAAACTCATACGGGGGGAGTTTGAACTGTGAAAAGGGAGAGGTGCACGGAAATTTAGGGGAGTCACAAAAGATCAGAGGCCTGGTTGCACGCATGGCACTGCGCAGAGGACAGATTGCTGATTGTGCCACTGGCTTTTGCGAGTGGGCGGGAGACAGACCCTCCCAACTGTGCCACTTCTGAGTCCACTGGGCCCCTGTTTCAGGCAAAACCCTGGAGACCTAAACTCGTGTGGTCCTGGTGTGCAGGGGAGCTGGAAAGACAGTGGTCTAGAGGTACTGCGGGCGCGCACACCAGGACCGCTCCAGCGATTACCCAGTCACGTGAGACTCAGGCGCCATGGAAGGCAGAGCCGACTGGAAGGCAAGGTGGTCCATTAAGTCCTGAGACTCCATCCATCCCAAGCTCAACAGAGGCTTCTGAGGTTTTGCAAATCTGGTATCAGAAGGCTGAATTCAACACAGAAGTTTCCCCGGCATAGTGAAAATGCCGAGACAAGGGAAGGGATCACAAACAAAAGAAATGGAGGAAAAAAAAAAAAGACTGGATAGAGAGTTCAAAACCACGCTTATAAGGTTTTTCAAGAATATGCTAGAAAAGATGGATTAACTTATCAAGTCCCAAGAGGAGATGCAAAAGGACCAACTAGAGATGCAAAAGATCCAACTAGAGATGATGGATAAATTTAGCGAATCCCAAGAGGAGATGAAAAAGGACCAACTAGAGACACTGACTGAAATAAAAAAATATTACACAGAGTCCTAACAGCAGACTAGAGGAAGGCAAGAATTAAGTCAAAAATCTGAAATATTAAGAAGCAGAAAACATTCAACTGGAAAAGCAAGAAGAGAAAAGAATCCAAAAATGTGAAGATAATGTAAGGAGCCTCTGTGACAGCTTCAAGCGTACCAACATCAGAATTGTGGGGGTGCCAGGAGAGAGAACAAGATACTGAAAACCTATTTAAAGAAATAATGACTGAAAACTTCCCACATCTGGTAAAATAAATAGACTTGCAAGTCCAGGAAGCACACAGAACCCCATATAAAAGGAATCCAAAGAGGACCACACCAAGACACTTCATAATTAAAATACCAAGAGCAAAAGACAAAGAGAGAATATTAAAAGCAGCAAGAGAAAAACAGTTCATTACCTACAAGGGAGCACCCATACGACTGATAGCTGATTTCTCAACAGCAACGATGCAGGCCAGACAGGAGTGGCAAGAAATATTCAACGTGATGAATAGCAAGAACCTACAACCAAGAATAATCTATCCAGCAAAGCTATCATTCAGAATTGAAGGGCAGATAAAGAGCTTCACAGAGAAGAAAAAGCTAAAAGAGTTCATCATCTCCAAACCAGTATTAAATGAAATGCTGAAAGGTACTCTTTTAGAAGAGGAAGAAGAAAAAGGTAAAAGCCAAAAAATTATGAACAACAAACACATATCTATCAACAAGTGAATCTAAAAATTAAGTGAATTAAAAATTTGATCAACAGAATAAACTGGTGAATATGATAGAATCAGGAGCACAAAAAGGGAGTGGACTGATAATTCTCAGGGGGAAAGGGGTGAGTGGTGTACAGGGAGAGACTGGACAAAATCATACACCTATGGATGAGATCAATGGGAGGGAGGTGTAAGGGAAGAGGGAACGGTGGGAGTTGGGTGGAGGGGAGCTAGGGAGGGGAAAAAAGAGAAACAAATGTAATAATCTGAATAATAAAGATTTAATTTTAAAAAAAGAAATAGGTATTAAAGGAATTCTTATATTTGTAGCCAGAAAAAAAAGAAAGAAAGAAAAAGAAAAAATCAACAACAAAAAAAAAAACAAAACACAGTTCAATGACCTAACTTCTTATTAAGGTTTTTTACAAGTCTGTAAAACCTAGTTCTGAATGTTTTCATCATGGAAACCAAACAGAGACCAGACCAGAACCCATTTCTCAGGAGCTAGTGTTAAATTAAATCATAGGACTTCAATAATATAAGAAAGTCTTTCTTCTTCCCTTCCCTGACAATAATAGGGTCACATTCCCAGTTACATCCTTAAATCTCTAGCTTCAGTTTTATCTATCACCCCTTCTTAAAGACCATGAACTTTTCTTCTATTGCTACATTTTCATTTGTAGAAGAATAGTATAAAATAGTGCCATTCATAACCATGGTATTATACCATTTCAACTAGGGACCAAACCATAGGATATAGAAGATAAAAGGAGTGAGTTTTGGATTGTACAACTTAACACTGGACATAAATGGTTTGTGGCAGGGTACACAGCAAACATAAATCTCCATTAATTATAAAAGATAAGTGTCCCATTCCTGGAATTTTGGGGAAAAAAATTTAAATGTTGCAGAGTGCCAGGCTGGAGTGGCTCAGTTGGCTGAGCATTATACTATGCACCAAAAGGTTGCCAGTTCACAGCACATATCTGCATTATAGGTTCAATCCTCAGTTTGTCAGTTGGTGCACATTCAGAAGGCAACCAATAGATGTTTCTCTCTCTGCTCCTCCCTTCCTCTTTCTACTTATGTCCTTCAGTGAGGATTAAAAATGTTTCATTTTGCTTCTAAGGTAAAATACTCTTGTAAGTTTCTGGGGAGTCCAAATCCAGGTGCAAATAGGCTTTTCATGCCATGTGTTTATAATTTCTGAGTTTCCAATGATCACATAAGTAGAAAAATACTCCTAGTACCTCTTTTTCTAGGCCATATCCTTTAACACAAAGTTCAAGCATAAGACATTACAAGCAAGGAAGGGTTTGACAACCAAAGTGAATTATTTTAATTATAAGGAATTGTCACTGGAAAAGAAGTTTCTCCTCTGGATGCACAATAGCACAGGTATTAATACATCAGTGGCACAAAGACAATCTGACTTGCTTGAATTTGGCAACAATAAAGCATCTCAGAGGAAACTTATTTTAAAATGTTCATGTTTTCTGATCATAGGAGGAATTTTAGAGTTCGCTTTGCTACAATTGGGGACATCCAAAGTCGAAACGATTTAAGATAGATTACTAAAAAGAGACACAAACATTTTTCAAACTTAGTTTCCCTTCCTCTTCCATAGTTTGGACTTATTTTTACAAAACTTCTGTGCACATCTTCTAATATCTTCAATGAATATTTACAGAGCTGCCTTCCTCTGGA
>PVJN01026728.1:0-29418 GCA_004026805.1 Lasiurus borealis | reverse complement strand
TAATAAGAAGCCATCATCTGAGATAGAGGTATTTTGATAGTGATATTTTAGCCCTACATTGCCGTCTTTCCATTGAAGATAATATTAAGCAGATTCTTGTGTTAAATAAAGACCTAGGAACTTTGAAATACATGTGGAGTTTCATCACTTCCTACAGCTGCCAGCATTTCCACCCTAGACCCTACCTCCAGCTACTCTTTCTTGTTTTAACTATTGAAATGACCTTCCAACTGGATTTGCATCCTCTCTTGTTCCCTAGTTTATTCTTCACACAGAGATGTCCGGTCAGGTCATTGTCAATCATGTGTTAAAAATCCTCCCGTGGCTTCGTTACCCTAAAGTCAAAGCTTTTGGAGGTGCCAGCAAAGCCCTGTGTGATTTGGCCGCCCTGTGCCCTAGTCTCAGCCACTGCCCTCCACCCACACCTGCGGCTTTGCTTTGGCCGCCATGGCCGCTCGCTGTTTCTAGAAAACACCAAGCACCCTCTCTCTTGAGGCATTTGCACTTGTGCTTTGTGTCTGGACCCTCCCCAGACGCCAGTGGTTCCTCCTCATTCCTTCAGGCTCTTTCCACGCGCCTTCTTCTCTAGAGGCCTCTTCTGCCATCTTTGGGCGTTCTTTCCTGACCCTGCTGTATTCCTTTTTCTAAGTACTTATGACCTCCTGACTTGAGTAATTGTGTGGTTGAGTGTTTTTTGTTTGTTTGTTTTGTCTTCACTAGAATATCAGCTCTAAGAGAGCAGGGGCTTTGTTTTGTGTATGTGTCCCTGGCTAAAATACATCTGGCATGTAATTGTCAGTTTGTGGAATTGTTGCTAATGAACTTCCTGATGTGCATTTACTAGTAGAGTTAAAGAATGACTACTTGGGCCGTAGCCGGTTTGGCTCAGTGGATAGAGCATCGGCCTGTGGATTGAAGGGTCCCAGCTTCCATTCCAGTGAAGGGCACATGCCTTAGTCGCAGGCTCCTTCCCGGCTCAGGCCCAGGTTAGGGTGCGTGCAGGAGGCAACCAATCAATATGTTTCTCTTACATTGATGTTTTTCTCTGTCTTTCCTTCTCTCTAAAAACCCATGGAAAAATATCTACAGATTAGATTAAAAAAAAAAAAGTATTACTACTTGGGGGATGTGTATTATAGAAATTTAACAGTTGTAGGAAATAGGAAAGATAACTTGTTAAAATAGCAATTTGGTTTATTTTCACTTTAGGGTAAAGGGATACTACATAAATGAAGGTACAATAAACATATAGAGTAAATACACACCCTATTTAAAAATTTTTTTAAATATATTTTATTGATTTCTTTACAGAGGAAGGGAGAGAGAGAGTTAGAAACATCGATGAAAGAGAAACATTGATCAGCTGCCTCCTGCACATCCCCTACTGGGGATGTACCTGTAACCAAGGTACGTGCCCCTGACCAGAATCAAACCTGGTACCCCTCAGTACACAGGCCAATGCTCTATCCACTGAGCCAGACCGGTTTCGGCTATTTTTAAAAACTTTTCAATTGAAATACACGTAAAGAAAAGTAAAGATTGATGAATCACCACACACTGGCCACATTGAGCATCATTCTTACTGTTGTCAATGCTTGGCAGAGGACAGGGGTTAGAGTAATCTGTCCCACATCAGACTGGCTGTGTTTGCCCCTCTGCTCCAGGCCTCCAGTGCGGAAAGTGCCAGCCACATGTGGCTGTTGAGCACTTGCAATGTGGCTGGTACAAATGAGGAACTGAAATTTAAATTAAAAACGAACATTCAGTTCAGTTCTTGGCAGTGCACTTCTAAGTATGGTTGGCCACTTTGGGTAAGTGAATTACTTTTTCACCTGTAAAGTGAATCTGCCTTTTCAGCTGTAAATTTTAGGAAAGCTAAATACATTCCAACTATTTCCCATGAGAATTTAGTGTCTGTCTTAGATGTGCTTGCTATAAGCATAAAGTCTACATTGGTCTTTGAAGATTTACTACAAAAACAATATAATATAAAACACCTTGTTAATTTTCTACATTGACGCTATAATGAAAGGATAATGCCTTGAATATATTTGATTAAATAAAATAGATTATTAAATTAGTTTCAGCTTTTTAAAATGGGGCTCTAGAGTATGTAAACTTACCTGTGTGGCCTGCTCTGTATTTCTCTTGGACAAGGCATCTCGAAGAGGTTTCAAGAGCCAAGTCGTTTGGTTTGCCAGAATCTTTCTCCTGTTGAATTAGTAATGGATCTTTTCCAAATCCCTGTGCTTTCATCATCCAGGATTCCAAGGAATCGTCTCTTCTGGAGAGTAATAAGAAAAGGAAAGGCAGGTTAAAGAGCAGAGGAAGCAAAAGGAAGAAAGAAGAGCTTCAGGAAGTAGATGGAGAAATAGAAGCTGTCCTGCAAAAGAAAGGTGCGAGGCAGGTCTTGTGGGTGGTGGGTGGCTGATTTGTTTGGGGGACCTTCCGTGTGCAGAGACATTTATTAGAAAATGTGCCATTAGCTAATGCATCTATGTTTACGTGACAATTATTAAGTATAATTCTGAGTTGCTAATGAATCACTGATCTTTTCACTTCCTCCCTTTTCTTTTACCAGCTAAAGCCAGGGGGCTGGACTTCCAGACCTCCAACGTGAAGTTTGAAGATGTTGGAGGCAATGATGCGACTCTAAAGGTTATTCAGATTCAGAATTTTACTTCCACTGGGTATTGCTGATCAGTTATGCAAATCAAGTCCATGGCTTTGTTTCTGGGTGTAGGAAAGGGGACTGACAGGAAGGGGAGCAGAGCAAACCTAACTTGTACCCTGCAGGGTATTGAGGGAGAGAAGCAGCATAACAGCTTCAACTTTGTCACCGCTTTAATTGTAGTGTGCATACGCCACATGCTTTGTAAGTGCTGTTTGTTAAAAGTAGTAATGGTAATGGTTCCTGCTTATTTTTGTGTTGGTTCTGTTCCAATTCTTGCTAGTTATTTCTCAATTCACCTGTTAGGAAATGGAAGCTCAGCGATGTTACTGCTGAGGTCATACAAGGGGTACCAGAACCAGAAGTCCAAAGCATAGGCCCTCTCCCCAATATTTTGCTGCTCCCGAGAATAGGACGTTTCATTCCGTGTTGATTCTTGCTCCTGTGGCCCGGAAAGACGTCTGTGCTGCTTCTTCCCTGCTAGGAAGTCTGCAAGATGCTCATCCACATGCGTCACCCGGAGGTGTACCAGCACCTGGGCGTCACCCCCCCTCGCGGGGTTCTCCTCCACGGGCCGCCAGGCTGCGGGAAGACGCTGCTTGCACACGCGATCGCTGGGGTGAGGTTCGCTGCCACTTCGGTGCTTTGTTATCTTTGTTGTTGTTTGTTTTTATTCTTTGGTTCACTGAACCAGACTTGGCATATTCTCAAGAGGACTGATTCCTTCTTCACTGTTTTACCTCTTTCATTCTGCTGTTCGTGAGATGCTATTTTTTAATTTTTTTCCCTTTATTGATTAAGGTATTACATATGTGTTCTTATTGCCCCATTTCCCCCCTTATTTTTTAAATCTATTGTCCTCTTCTAGCCCATCTCCCCCTTCTCTCCCAGTCCTTGAGATGCTATTTTTGGTATCCAGTTATTTATAGGCAAGGATTAGGTGAGAAGCAAAATCATATAGCTGTGAACAACCCCTCCCCCCTTTTTATTAAAAATATATTTATATTTTTAAAAAAATATATTGTATTGATTTTTTACAGAGAGGAAGGGAGAGGGATAGAAAGAAAGAAACATCGATGAGAGACATCGATCAGCCGCCTCCTGCACACCCCCTACTGGAGTTGTGCCCGAAAGCAAGGTACATGCCCCCGACTGGAATCAAACCTGGGACCTTTCAGTCCGCAGGCTGACACTCTATCCACTGAGCCAAACCAGTCTCGGCACATTTACATTTTAGTTCTCTTTCTCTTTAAGACGATAATTCTAAAGAGCAGTGAAGCCCTAGCTGGTTTGGCCCAGTGGATAGAGTGTTGGCCTGTGGGCTGAAAGGTCCCAGGTTCAATTCCAGCCAATGGCACATGCCCAGGTTGTGGGCTCGATCCCCAGTAGGGGCATGCAGAAGGCAGCCAATCAATGATTCTCTCTCATCATTGATGTTTCTATCTCTCTCTCCCTCTCCCTTCCTCTCTGAAATCAATGTTCTATCCATAGAGCCATACCAGTTAGGGCCAGTTTTTATCTTTAAGGAGTTTTTCAGTCTAATATGAGAGGCAGCCATGAAACAGTCTTCATGCAAATAAATGTCTACATAGTTACAGTGGTAATAAGTGAGACACACAGAAGGTGCAGAATGCCATATGATACCCAAGTTAAGAGTTGGGGTCAAAGAAAATAGGACTGCAGGAGTGGAATTTCAAGATGGCCAGAAGGATCAGTAGGATTCAGGCAGGCTTGTCACCATTTGTGGGGTGGGAAGTGGTCGTTTCTCTTCCTCTACTTCCAGAGCCTGCCTGCTCTGACTAGTAACGGGCCCCTTGTCTAGATGCAGGTAGAGCAATGCTAGTGCAGTGTGGGGACAACTGTGTCACAACCCCTGCTATTTCCTCTTCGAAAGATACATTTGTTTTGGTTCAGTTCTGAGAGGGAAAACACTCTTGAGAGTCCAGATTCTTTATTCAGAGGTGAGGATAACAGTCTTAGAGTGGCATCTGTAAAGTTACCTTGTCAGTGTGTCTGAATTAAATCATAAAGTGTTCTGTTGGATCAATACAAAAAGATATTTCTCAGGAAATTCATCATTTTAAAAATGTAATTACGAGAGAGAAACTAACAGACAAAGAAGGGAAGTGAAAATTCAAAAATTTGGTCATTCTTTTATTCACTTGTACACAGGAACTTGACCTTCCAATTCTCAAAGTAGCTGCTACAGAGATTGTGTCTGGAGTATCTGGAGAATCTGAACAGAAGCTGAGAGAACTATTTGAACAAGCCCTGGTGAGTTAGCTAATGAGTAATGTCAGGTTGTCACACTGTATAAGGTTATATTAAAGACCTTGTTTTCTCAAATATACTATTACCCATTCACTGGCCATTCTTTTGTGAACATGGTAATTTTTGCCACTCATGGTGGCAGAATATTTACACGTGATCTTAGCAGTAAGACTGAGAAATAATGATGGCTAAATATTTAAAGTAGACTTACTGATACGGACCATTGGATAAAACAATCTGTTGAATCTGAAACCCAAGATAAATTGGTGAGAAGTTCTGGGCTGTCATACCCAGCAGTGTATGTTGGAAAGAGATTATCCTTGTGGTAATTTCGTTCACTTTTCACAATTTAGATCGTCAAACACCTTTTAAGCAAAGTGAAAAATATTAACATAAGAATTATCGCATTATAAAAGCAACCATAGAAACGCCAGCGTAAACTCTTCTGTGTTTGCATAATTGAAGCTGTGAAAAGAAAAGTTCTGTCACGAGATAAAATTACAGCTTGGACTTTATCCCGGTTGGAATTCATGTCATTAAATCTGTATGCTTAAGAACTTACGAGAAAGATGACATTGGGGTGCAGTTAAAGTTTTCGCGTCCATACAGTGTCCTCGTTAATTATCTATACTTTCGGGTCTGAAATTATAGATTCATTCCTTGTGCCACCCATTAGTAACTGTGGCGTCTCAGACAAGACATTTAACTACTCTAATCTTTAGCTGCCTTGCTAGTAAACTAGGTTAATTGTACCACTCAAATCTCCTGGGGTTGTTGAAAGCATTAAATGAGAGGACTCTTCTAAAACCTTTCATGTGATGTCTGAGACCTCTGGTCTCAGGAAGGCCTCATGAAACTGGCTCATGTGTCCAGCAGCCTAAGTGCCTCTCTGCAAACATTGTCATCAGCGGAGCTGGGAGGAGAACCAGCTAGTGAGAGGCCAAATCTCTTTCCTTTTAAATTGCATGGTTTTGAGTCTTAGCTGGGCTCAGAGTCTGACTCAGCATAATCAGTGTCACTCCTAGCCACTGAGGAACTCAATGAGCAGTGGTTTAACTTGTGTATATAGATATTTTTATCTAAAGTTTTTATTTTAACTGATCCCTATCTGTCTCTGTTTTTATTGGGGTAAATATGTTCACCTTACCATTTTTAACATTTTGGAGGGTACAGTTCTGTGGCATTAAGTACCCTCATATTGCTCTGTAACCATCACTCTCCTCCATCTTCAGAAGTGTTCATTAAAAAAAAAAGAAGTGTTCATCTTTCCAAACTGAAGCTCTATCCATGAAACACTCTTAACTCCCCATTTCCCCCTCCTTCCGCACTTGACAACCATCATTATGCTCTGTCTCTACCATTTTGACTACTCCCGTTGCTTATATTATATCCTGACTTATTTCCACCTGAACTTTTTTTTTTAATATATTTTATTGATTTTTTACTGAGAGGAAGGGAGAGAGATAGAAAGTCAGAAACATCGATGAGAGAGAGACATCAATCAGCCGCCTCCTGCACACCCCACTGTGGAGATTTGCGCGCAAGCAAGGCACATGCCCTTGACCTGAATCGAACCTAGGACCTCTCAGTCCGCAGGCCGATGCTCTATCCACCAAGCCAAACCGGTCTTGGCTGAACTCTTACCTATATGTATTTTTAAGACTAAAGATGCTTCTTCTCCACACTGATGCCTGGGAACCTGGCCACCCTTTCTGATTCAGTGTCGTCTTCCAAGTCAGCCACTCACAGTCCGTGAGGGATGACACTTACGTTCTGGAGACGGTTGGATGGTTGTTCAGAGTGTGAACATACCCAATGCCATTAAACTGTGCCCTCAAAATGGTTATGATAGTAATTTTATGGATATTTACCACATAAAAATAAGTTAAAAACAAAGCCTCTAGTCTTCTTAAATGCCACTTATAGCAGATTCTAGGCAAAGCTTAGATACGTATTTTTACATCAGTAGGAACACACATAACATTTGTAGTAAGCATAGGTTTTCTTATTTAAAGTTTATAAAGTTAAAATTTGTTTATCATAGCATAGCAAATATGCCTAATTTACAAAACAATTGTGGTTGATTTATCATCACAAAACATGGATTGATGAAAAGACTTGAAATGCGTTCACTTACATGGAGTCTCTTTTAAGCATCTTGCATCTTTTGGGTCAGATAAGGCATACACTGTGACTGCCTTCTTTTGGGTTATTGTTTGGTGAATGATACTTAAACGTGAAGATTTTTAAACTATAGTTAATGATGCTGCGGAACAGGAAATGCGTTTATGATTGTCTTTTGTGATATTCTTATTTCTAGTCAAATG
Source organism: Lasiurus borealis (assembly GCA_004026805.1). NCBI lineage: Eukaryota > Metazoa > Chordata > Mammalia > Chiroptera > Vespertilionidae > Lasiurus > Lasiurus borealis. The sequence continues at coordinate 22,149 of PVJN01026728.1, read as the reverse complement.
CGCCCTGTATCCTTTTCATTGATGAAATTGATGCCATCACCCCCAAAAGAGAAGTTGCATCAAAAGATATGGAACGAAGAATTGTAGCCCAGCTCCTAACCTGCATGGATGGTCAGTGTAAAGTAATGAATTCATTTTGAGAGAATAAATTGTCTTTGTTTTTAATAGTGTAAGGAATATATGAGGATATAAAACATTCAAATAGAATAACACTCAGATTAAAAAACATATTTTTTTTCCATAAAAAGTTATATCATTAATATTTTAGTTTTTGGAGTGTAACTAAAGTGGTACCTCGAGATACGAGTGCCCTAACATACGAGATTTTTGAGATACGAGCCATTGAGCGAGCGATTTTTGCTTTGAAATACGAGCAACATTTGAGATACGAGTAATTGCACGGATCGGCCGGCTGCACACAACCCACCAGTTTACCTCGACTCGAGCGTCTCATAGTTTCCCACGCCTCAAGGTTACGGAATGAATTAAACTTGTATCTCGAGGTACCACTGTATTTTTAATGAGTTTAGACACATGTATAAATACACTGACATATTGTTTTGCTTCTTACAGTATTGTGATTGCACCATACACATTGTTCTATAATTTGCTATTTGTATCCTAAACAATGCAATTATATTATTCTCTTTTTTTTTTAAATCCTCACCCGAAGGTGTGCTTTTATTGGTAAAAATCAGTTGAGAGAAGTAATATTTACAAAAGACACTCTGGGCCCTGTATCCTGTCTGTGCCTAAAAACTTAGCTGTGGGTTAAACCAGAGCAACTGAAGACTATTGTATTTCCCCCGTCCCCATCTCAGGTTAATGCTGGGGGTCTGTTTGGAGACATGTACTCTTCTCTCTTGCCCAGACTCTCACACCTTTCCTCCCATGTAGGATTTCATTACTGTAACACAGCTCATCAATATCCTGCCCTTGGAGAATGGAATGTTCCCTCACCATCCACTCGCCATTATTCCTCAGCCAACATACTACTCTGGTGCTTTTTTTTTTTTTTTTTTTAATATATTTTTATTGATTTCAGAGAGGAAGGGAAAGGGGTGAGAGAGAGAGAAACATAAATGATGAGAATCATTGATTGGCTGCCTCTTGCACCCCCCCCCACTGGAGATCGAGCCTGCAACCCTGGCAAGTGCCCTTGACTGGAATTGAACCTGGGACCCTTTAGTCCATAGTCTGACGCTCTATCCACTAAACTAAACCAGCTAGGGCTGGGATGCTTTGTTTATAACTGTGACTATATTTCACCAAATATGTCTTTTGTGTTTCTCAATAGATTGTAGCTGCTTGAGGACCATTTATATTTATCTTCCTCACATATCAGGCTTTTAGGAAATGTTCGTTTTATAGATGTGTATTGCTGTTAAAACGTGTAATACTTTCTAACACTTAAATGACTTGTATAAGTATATTGTTCTCATTCTCAAGTGTCTTGTTCACCAGTCATCCTGTGTCTGCTTCTTACTAGATCTGAATAATGTGGCTGCCACAGCTCAGGTCCTTGTCATTGGAGCTACCAACCGGCCAGACTCGTTAGACCCCGCTTTGCGGCGCGCAGGAAGGTTCGACCAGGAAATATGCCTCGGTATCCCCGATGAAGCATCCCGGGAGAGGTATGCTCTTAGGGAATGAAGCCTGTGTGCCACTGGGTCATCTGAACTGAATGCTTTGACATTGAGGGGTGAGAAGCACATCTCCTTGTCTTCTCCTCCCTCGCTCTCGCTCTCTTTCTCTCTCCCCCAGTTAAATTTATTTGAGAAGTGAAGAAGCCCACATTAAATGAATGCTTTGAGGAAATAATTTGCTCACCAATAGGGTAATTGTTTCAGACTTCTTTCGGCAGCAACAATGGACTCACATACCTAGACTCACTTGTCCATTATTAACAGTGGCCTGCGTGTTTACTTTGGCTGATCAGCTTAGGACAGCGTGTGAAGTATGGATAGAGCAGTGTTCACTGGCCCACGTGTGGGTTCAGTCTGGGTACCATACCTTCACCTGTTGCACTAACCTGCCTAAGACCAGAGGTTCTGGGAACAATAATTAAATGGCTGCCAGAGAGTTGAAACCTGGGTTTGCCATAGTACCAGCCTTTCCTAGTCATTGGTGTTGAATGTCCATAGCAAAGACATGTCCACCGAGTAACTAAAACTGTCTCAGGAGGCTCTCTTTAGGAGCAGAAATCTAGTAAAGAAGTGTTTTTGAAATATTGTACAGTGGTACCTTGAGATACGAGTTTAATTCGTTCCATAACCTTGAGGCGTGGGAAACTATGAAACGCTCGAGTCACAGTAAACTGGTGGGTGGTGTGCAGCCGGCCAGTCTGCACAATTACTCATATCTCAACTGTTGCTTGTATTTCAAAGCAAAAATCGCTCGCTCAACGGCTTGTATCTCAAAAATCTCGTATGTTAGGGCACTCGTATCTCGAGGTACCACTGTATTGTATTGCAAATAAATATATTCAGCGACTTGTTCTTACTAGCAGGCTGGGAATCTGACCTTTCCCTCTGTCTTCCCCACAGAATACTCCAGACGTTGTGCAGAAAACTGCGACTCCCTGAGACGTTCCATTTTCGTCACTTGGCACACCTCACGCCCGGCTTTGTTGGGGCAGATCTGATGGCCCTCTGCCGAGAGGCCGCCATGTGTGCCGTCAGCAGGGTCTTAATGCGGCTGCAGGAAGCTCAGGGCAAAGAGCCTGAGACGGAAGGCTTTCCGTTAGGAGACCAGGGAGAAAGGATGGGACCCGAGCCCACTTACACAACATCCGTGCTTTCTAGACAGGTACCCAACCCGGCCTTCAAACATTCTTCATCTCTGTTTCCTTACAAGCAAGCGTCGTCTCAGTGGAGGTTTATGGTTTGCTGTTGTATTGGCATTTTATCTTTAGAATTATTACAAGTTATGCCCAGAATGTCTATAATTTCAAAATGACAAGTTGGTCATGGTTGTTTTTTGTTTATCCTGAATAAATTCCTTTTGTAATAATGATGACGAAATTCTGGAGCAGGGGCTGGCAGACAATGGGCCTCCCGCCTACCAGCTGTTTTTGTAAGTGAACACAGCTGTGGTCATCTATTTACATATTGTCTAGTTCTGCTTGCACCGTTCCCAGCCGACTACACCCAGGAGTCCTACAGAAAGACGCGCGGCCCACAAAGCCTCGGCATTTGTGCGCCACCCTTTCTGGAAAGGTGCTGACTCCTTAGAGCAGGGGCACTCGGCTCTGTCCCGGGTTGCCTTTGGTTAGGTCAGTGGTTCTCAACCTTTCTAATGCCTCGACCCTTTAATACAGTTCCTCATGTGGTGTTGACCCCCAACCATAAAGTTATTTTCATTGCTACTTCATAACTGTAATTTTGCTACTGTTAATGAATCATAATGTAAATATCTGTGTTTTCCGATGGTCTCAGGCTCTACAGCAGCAGTTCTCAACCTGTGGGTCGTGACCCACAAATTGAGAACCCTAGCAGGGTCTCCTAAGACAATCGAAAAACACAGATAATTTTACATTACGATTCATAACAGTAGCAAAATTATAGTTATGAAGTAGCAATAAAAATAATTTTATAGTTGGGGGTCACCACAACCTGAAGAACTGTATTAAAAGGTTGAGGCATTAGAAAGGTTGAGAACCACTGGGTTAGGTGGATAGACGTGCTGCCACAACCACACCCTCCTCTGCGGCTGCAGGTGGTTCTGGGTGACAGTCCTGTGCACGTGAGAGGCACACTGACCAGTCCAGATCACCGTTAACATTTTGAATTTTGTAAATCACGAAACCTCAGAATAACATTTTTACAGCATTTGAAGGTTTGTACAGGGGGTGTCTACATATTATACAATTTGATCCATGTAACTTTGCCGAGTAAATGGCTACTTTCCTCACTTTATAACCGGAGAAACTAAGGGATTGTGACTTCCCTAAGGCCCTAGTCCCTCTACTTTCCAGAGCAGGAACTTAGATCTTTGGTTTTCAAATTATTTTTTTCTTACTCATTTGGAACTGCAATTTTATCTTTTAAAAATATAAATATAGCCAAAATCGGTTTGCTCAGTGGATAGAGCATCAGCCTGCGGACTGTAATGTCCCAGGTTTGATTCTGGTCAAGGGCACGTACCTTGGTTGCAGGCACATCCCCAATGGGAGTTGTGCAGCAGACGGCTGATCAGTGTTTCTCTCTCATCGATATTTCTAAATATCTCTCTCCCTTCCTCTCTATAAAAAAATCAATAAAATATATTATATATATATATATATATATATATCCCTTTTATAATGTTGCATATAAGTTAGGATTTTATAAATCGAATTATTCAGAGTTACTCTTCATACTTGTCCTTTCCTATTCTTCACAAGGGAAGAAATCTTCCTTTGAAGTTCAAGACTGAGATTTTACTGCCATCAGAGTAACTTCGTTTTTACTTCACCAAAATTCAGCTGCTCTTAAATATTTATAAATGAAAGTGGAAATAATATGGTTACTGAAATGAATCTGTGCCAACTGCTTATATTTGTTGTAGCTAGCCATAATATAGGATGCAAAAATTGTTTTGAGTATTTGAGTACAATTGGTATTCCTTTTCTTGCCCAGTTATCTATTTAGAATCAAATTAACTTCTTATGTCAGTGGAGATAATTATTAAAATACTTAGAAGTTTACCACAGCTTACAGAAATACTGCACAAATAATTTTTAAAAGTACAAAAAGTAATGTTTCAACAAACTGATTTTTCTTTTTTTTTCTCCCCTCAACTGCTTCCGTTAAAGGATGAATTGCAAAGTCTGCTGAGGTTGCTAAGAGACCAGGATCCCCTCTCAGCGGAGCAGCTGCAAGGACTGTGCATTGAGTTGAATGATTTCATTGTTGCCCTGTCCTCCGTGCAGCCCTCTGCCAAAAGGGAAGGCTTTGTCACTGTGCCTAATGTGACATGGGCGGACATCGGTGCCCTGGAAGATATTAGAGAGGAGCTCACCATGGCGATATTGGTAGGTGTGTCTGCAGCTAAGTGCCGTTGGCACATGTGTTGAGTAAATGGCCATACATGTGTACTAGGTTGTATATGTTCTGTGGTAATAACATCAAGCCCCCAATGATGGTTTTCATTTTTCTGTTATCTCTTTACTCTTTTCGTTGTGTGTGAATTCTGTGAGAATAAGTAAAAATGAAAGTTGAGGTTTCAACCAAGGCCAAATTATTGGAGAAAGACTTTCTGAACTTGGTCAAGCTCATGAGGGTCAAAGCAGCTAATGCCCATGAAACTTAGGGTTTTTACTTACTCTTACTTTTTCACGCTTCTCATCACTTCGGGGTTCATTAATGAAGCGTGATCTCTACAGAGATGTGTAGCTATGGAGAGAAAATGCACGGAGGTTACAGGGAACGGGTGTCTCTGGCTTTTGACTCTAGGGCACTGCCACTCTGGTTTCTTTCTTTCTTTCTTTCTTTTTTAATATATTTTATTGATTTTTTACAGAGAGGAAGGGAGAGAGATAAGAGTTAGAAACATCAATGAGAGAGACATGGATCAGCCACCCCCTGCACGCCCCCTACTGGGGATGTGCCCGCAACCAGGATACATGCCCTTGACCGGAATTGAACCTGGGACCTTTCAGTCTGAAGGCCGATGCTCTATCCACTGAGCCAAACCGGTTTCAGCCGCTCTGGTTTCTTAGAGGACATTGCCCACAATTTTTATGGCCTGGAAATTTAGATACTTTTTTTGGAAACCTTTATGTTTAAAATGTTTTCAGAACTTACGTTTAAGTATGGATTCCTCAGAGCAGGGACATTTTTGTTTCCCACCGTGTACCCCATGCCTGGAGCCGGTAAGCACTGGGTCCCAGGCACTGTTCGTGTCTTTGGGCTTCGTGATCAGTGCGGAACGTGGGCCTCTGGGGAGCATTGGACACACAGTGTAAAAGGATGCTTATAACGAATCCCTGGGATTCTCCTTCCAGGCACCAGTACGGAACCCGGATCAGTTCCAGGCTCTCGGACTGGTGACTCCAGCCGGAGTCCTTCTCGCTGGTCCTCCCGGCTGTGGGAAGACGCTGCTGGCGAAGGTATGGTATAAGCTCAGCTTTTGTGTTTCATTTCTTATTAGCCGGTGAGATAGGATGAATATCACTCTGAATATTACACGATGAATATTATAATAGATATTTTTGTATAATTTCTATTACAAGTGCATTTAAAATAAGACTGGTAGTTTTCTTCAGAAAAGTTTTCCATACTTATTTATTTGTGTAAATTTTTTAAAGCTTTTTTTTTTTTTTAATATATTTTTATTGATTTTGTACAGAGAGGAAGGGAGAGGGATAGAGAGCTAGAAACATCGACGAGAGAGAGACATTGATCAGCTGCCTCCTCCACACCTCCCACTGGGGATGTGCTCGCAATCAAGGTACATGCCGTTGACCGGAATCAAACCTGGGACCTTTCAGTCCGAAGGCTGACGCTCTATCCACTGAGCCAAACCGGTTTGGGGTAAAGCTTATTTTTGCTTATATTACTAAATTTCCCCTTTTAATGCTAGTACTTTTACAAGACATTGCTGTAAATTAGTTTGAGAACATCCCAGTCTTGGTCTGCACCTTTGTACAGCAGTGTTAATTAAACTTGGCCAGAAAGAAGGCTCTGTGCGCTAAAATGTAGTGCCATCCCCTTGCCTGGGTGCCTTATAATGTTTGTTTTAGTCTTGCCTGGCAGTGAGTGCAAGATTTGTGATGCTACCCAGGAAAAATTCAACATGTCCACTATATTTCATTTGGAAGCCACAGAAGATTTCTCATCATTTCAGGAGCTATTGGGGATTTTGATGGGTTAAATGTTAGGTACCTGGCATTTAGATGTGGAAAACCTAATGTGAATGAGTCAGACTTCATTAAATGTGTATCTTGACTCTTCCTTACTTAATCAGTGAGAGATAGGAAACTTATGAAATTGGCAGCAGGAAAGACAAAGATTGGGAGAGAGGATAATAATCTTCACGTTGAACAATTTTTGGTGGTGGAGCGGGCATGCATTCATGGTTCGGCAGGTATTTATTGAGCTACTTACTTTCCCAGAAATGGTTCCAGGTCCTAGGGATAAACTAGTGAGCCTGTGCTAATAGAATTTACTGACTGCTTGGAAGGGGCAGGCAGTAAACAAAAACAATAAAATCACAGCTTTAGCTATGTTTTAAAGGAAAAAAAACAGATTGTTATGACCGATTGGGAGACGGCTGTTGTAGCTATGGTGTTCAAGGGATGGTGATATTTTATGTTTTTTTATTGATTTCAGAGAGGGAGAGGGAGATAGAAACATCAACGATGAGAGAAAAATCATTGATCTGCTGCCCCCTGCACAGCCCCCACTGGGGATCAAGCCCGCAACCCAGGCATGTGCCCTCGATCAGAATTGAAGCCAGGACCCCTTCAGTCCACAGACCAACACTCTATCCACTGAGCCAAACCAGCTAGGGCGCAAGGGATGGTCGTATTTAAGAGACCTGAAGAAGCTGGTTTGGGTCAGTGGATAGCGCATTGGCCTACGGGACTGAAGAGTCCCAGGTTCGATTCCTGTTAAGGCCATGTGCTGGGTTGCTGGCTTGATCCCCAGTAGGGGCCGAGCAGGAGGCAGCTGATCAATGATTCTTAGCATTGATGTTTCAACCTCTCTCTCCCTCTCCCTTTCCCTCTGAAAACAATTAAAAATACATATTTTAAAAAATGATCTGTTAATACTGATTTTTGATAGAGATTTAAATTGATGTTTTTATATTTTGGTTAATGAATGAATGATTGCTTTAGTTGGGTAAGTATTTCTTGATACAGAGATGACGATCTTTCACTAGATTTCCATGCTGGGCTGCACGTGTATGAAGTTTACATAAATATTTTGTGTCTCTTTCACTTGATTTCTAGTCTTCATGATTCTTAGAAAGTTTTAGATTGACATTTCTTATTATTCATTTCTCTTTTTCCCATAAGTCTCCTCTCCTAATTGGAAAGAGGCAACTATAAAAGTGGGAAAATAGAGTATAAGCTAAAAGAAACTCCCATGTTATCACAAATGATTATTTTATTGTATATTTGTCTTATTTGTATCTCTTTGTTTCCTTTTACTAGGCTGTTGCAAATGAGTCTGGACTAAATTTTATATCTGTCAAAGGCCCAGAATTACTAAATATGGTAAGTTGTGGCATTAGCCCTTGTTTAGATAAGGAAGGTAAGGATCTTTCAAATTTCAGGTTAGAATGTCTTCAGATTTTTTAAACACTGGACAAATTTTGGTGAAATCACCTTTGTAGGAATGAAGAAATAGAGCCTTACGCTGCTGTACTTAGTATATGTGCTTTCTTAGTTAAGAGCCTCAGTTTTCTCACCTGCAAAATGGAAATAATTGTAATAATTAACATTTTAAAGTGTTCACTCTGTATCATGAATTTGTAAAGCACTTGACATACATTATTCTTCAACAATCTTGTGAGATACAAATTATTGTTTCCCCTGACTCACAGATGAAGAAAAATAAGTTTAGGAGGTGGAGGAGGAAAAAAAAGGGAGAAGTGGTGAGGGAAGGAGACTTGGGGTGGTCAACACACATACAATAACATGATTTTTGTGGGATTGTATGCCTGAAGCCTATGTAATTTTATTAACCAGTGTCACCCCAATATATTAAGTAAAAAACAAACAAGTCTGGGGATTTTTTATAACTTGGTCTGCGTCTGCCAGCCAGGAAGTAGTAAAGCTAAGGCTTGAATCGGGTTGTCTAACTCCTGGATCCACTTTCCTTGTCCTGTTGTTATGTAGCTCAAATGAGTTAAGTATTAAAATAAAAATACTCTGGAGGAAAGAAATCACTAAAGTGACATATAATAACTTCTTTCAGCACTTAAGCTATTTATATCTCAAATTTAAGAGACTGAATTGATGTCCTATCCATTCTGTAACATTTAAAGACAAAATGAGAATGACATCAATTGTTTTAATAGGCTTTTTAGCCCCAGCAGGTGTGGCTCTGTTGGTTGAGCCTTGTCCCATGTTCCAAGAAGTCACCAGTTCAGTTCCTGGTCAGGTCACAGGTCTGAGTTGCTGGCTCAATCCCCAGTAGGGGGCATACAGGAGGCAGCAGATTGATGTTTCTCATATTGAATATTCAACCTTGTCAGTGTAACCAAACAGTATAAAAGAACTGACAGTAAAACCTTGGATTTAGTACTCAGAATGTCATTAACTTTAGGAGTAATATTTTCAGTAATTGAGTTTTTACAAGCTAGGTTATGATTGGAAACTGAATGGCAAATAAGGAATTAGAGATAAGTATAGGATCCTTATTCAAAGTATTTCTTAAAGGCTAAGATAGGGTTTTTTTCTTTTGTTTGCTTATTTCTAACCAGTGTTATCTTTGTTAAGATTGATTTTAATGTGTTCTTTGAACTAGGTTTACTTTTCCCTAAATTAAATTTTCTTTTTTAATATTTTATTGATTTTTTTACAGAGAGGAAGGGAGAGGGATAGAGTTAGAAACATCAATGAGAGAGAAACATTGATCAGCTGCTTCCTGCACACCCCCCACGGGGATGCGCCCGCAACTAAGGTACATGCCCTTGACTGGAATCGTACCTGGGATCCTCAGTGTGCAGGCTGACACTCTATCCACTGAGCCAAACCGGCCTTGGCAAATTTTCTTTTACATAGTAATTTTGGTTTGCTATATTGATTATTCTTTTCCATCCCCATTTGAAACTTTATTGAATTTTATCTCTCCCAACCCAGTGATACCTTTTCATTAAAAAAAAAAAAAAAAAATATATATATATATATATATATATATATATATATATGTGTGTGTGTGTGTGTGTGTGTGTGTGTGTGTGTGTTTTAATTGATTTCAGAGAGGAAGGAAGGAGATAGAAACATCAATGATGAGAGAGAATCATTGATTGTTGCCTCCTGTACGACCCCTACTGGGGATTGAGCCTGCATCCCAGGTACGTGCCCTTGACCAGAACTGAACCTGGGACCCTTCAGTCTACAGGCTGATGCTCTATCCACTGAGCCAAATAAGCTAGGACCCAATACCTTTCTTTTAAAAATATCTACTAAATATTTTGGTTTAATTACCCAAATATAATTTTTACTAAATTAGATTTTTCAAGGAACTAAATTTTCCTACTGCATTTATACACTGCTAATGGATATTATGATCAGAGAAAAATTTAAAACAGTCATGACTTCCACTTTCCAAATACTTTACCATATAGTACAGTGAACGCGGAAGAGCTCACAGTTACAATCCTATATAATAAAGAGCTAATATGCTAATTAGACCAGATGGCGGAATGAACTTCCGGAATGACCAGTAGGCGGGGGCTGCAAAAGCCTATTCTTGCACAAATTTCGTGCATGGGGCCTCTTGTAGTATAAACTGCTGTTAGAGCAAAGAAGACAGTAACAGGAAGAAAGATGAACGGGGGTCTTTCCAAATGCAGTAACTATTTGGAGGTAGGCTGGCAAAGCAGTTCAAGTGCGGGAAGCAGAATGAGCTAAAGTACAAAGAAAATACAGGATCAGGTGAGGGAAAGACAGCTCTATTCCAATGAGAAGACAGATACTTTAATCACTGTTATCTGGGATGCGGTCTATTCCTTAATTACTTTATTATGACCATATAGTCATAAAATAACATCAGAGATACCTGGCGATATGAGATTGTTAGCATAAGATTCTGTTTCACTTAGCAGTTTATTACGGCAAAACTGCTTTTCTTAAACTAGATCGAAACTATAAGAACAATTTATGCCTAGCTAAAAGTGAAACCATATTCTTACATGTAACTTTTTATTTTAATTGTGCTAATGTTTATAGAGCTGCTAGTGAGTTGCTGTTATTTCTTGACTGATCTTACTATTTTATCATTTTATTTTGATTTTAACATACACTGTGCCATATGACAGCTGTTAGATTCCCAGCTGGCTCAGTTTGCCTCTTCTGATGCTTTATGACAAAATAGCTCTTCCTTTAGCAGGATGATGTACAAATGACAGTAGAACAGTAAATTGACTTGTTTGCTTTTAAAATATTGTTTTAATTAATGAGAATTATTGCTGGGTATTTTATATGCATAAAACATAGAAGTCACTTCTAAAATAGAATTGTGAGGGTTGTTGTTGTTTTTTTATCTAGAGAAGACCTTACATTGCATTTAGTCTTCATTTTATAAATGAGGAAATTTATAAGCTTAAATAATAGCTAATTTTATTAAATTGAACCCCTTACAAGTGGCTATTCTTATAGATCAGGAATGGGCAAAATACCAGTAATTGCATATGACTCGACCTAATACTTTTTTGGACTCTGACCTACAAATGTCACTTAAAACTAGTTTTACTATAATTTGGCTTGAACCCCAAAGTTGAACTGTCTCTCCGCTCTGTCTCCGTCTGTGTACGTTCAGTACGTCGGGGAAAGCGAGCGCGCTGTGCGGCAGGTTTTCCAGCGAGCCAAGAACTCCGCGCCCTGCGTGATCTTCTTCGATGAAGTGGATGCCTTATGCCCTCGAAGATCAGACCGAGAGGTAGCTGTCACCGAGGCGTCTTTTACAGACTTCTGTCTTAGCACCACAGACCTTTTAAACAAGTTTTTATGAAGTTTCTATAAAGTTCAAGAGTTCTTATAAAGTCATTCCTCGAGAACATTGAGATTCTTTGTGCCGTAGCCCAGTAATTTGAAATCAGGACTGAGGGATAACAGTTGCATTTTTCTTAACCCCCCCCCCCTCTCTCTCTCTCTCTCTCTCTTTTTTTTTTTTAGTATATTAGTTTGCTTACACATATCAGATTCACAGAAATAAGTAGCTGGAACTGGAAATGATAATGATTTTGAATAGTCTGCTTTGTAATCTTTAAGATTCTCCAGTTCAATGAGTTCTTGAGGCAGGAGAAAATGTGATTTCAGACACGCACTCACAATAGCGAGCGCACGGACTCAGCCCCATTAAACTCGGGAAGATAAACCTTGGTCTGCATTCACTGCCACTTGCATTACTACGCTGAGTCACAGTTCTTAGAAATGTCAGTACAGCGTGCCCCTAGAAACAGCTGTTATCAGGAAGATCGTTATGTAAGAGTTGGAAGCACAGAGAGCATATGTGTTTTATGGTTCATTTTTGCATAGTTATTCTGGATATGTTCTCATAGATAGTGAAACATTTACTCTGGCTCGTTTCATTCAAGAACCCCTGGACACGTGGAATAGTTGTAAAAACAAAACTGGACTAATATAAATGTGATTCATATAGAGCAGTTCTGTTTCCTCATCCAGCAGTCATCAATGGCATCACAGCATCTTAGTACAGTCTCGTCCGATGGTGATGTCAGTGGTCAGGGCAAAGGGCCTTCCGGTTCCCCAGCCAGCTGTCAGATCCCAAGTCTAGTGTGGAACGCAGAGCCAAACACTACACCTCTGTCCCTCTGATGGGGGCATGGTATGTGCTGGATTTCAATCTTTTGCCACAAACCCTTCATTGCTCAACAGCCCGTTTCACTGGTTTGCAGCTCTCTCTGTGTTATCACCTAGCAATTTTTTTTTAATGTATTTTTATTGATTTCAGAGAGGGAGACAGAAACATCAACGTTGAGAGAGCATCATTGATTGGCTGCCTCCTGCATGCCCCCTACTGGGGATCGAGCCCACAACATAGGCATATACCCAGACCGGGAATGGAGCTATGACCTCCTGTTTCAGAGGTTGGTGCTCAGCCACTGAGCCACACTGGCTGGGCTCATGTAGTAATGTAAGTATGCAGGTGCATTGAGATATATCCAGCTGAAACTGGTTTGGCTCAGTGGATAGAGCTTTGGCCTGCGGACTGAGGGGTCCCAGGTTCGATTCCGGTCAGAGGCATGTACCTTGGTTGTGGGCACATCCCCAGTGGAGGATGTGAAGGAGATGGCTGATCGATGTTTCTCTCTCATCGATGTTTCTGGCTCTCTATCACTCTTCCTTCTTCTCTGTAAAAAAATCAATAAAATATATATTTTTTAAAAAGATACATAGAGAGAGCTATCCAGCCAACCACTTGCCCTCAGAGAAATCTGCAGCTATACAGACAACATCCCCAGTTTAGATTCCCTCCCTCTGGAATATCTGCCAGCACACATTTTTGCTTTCCAATACACGTGATTTTATTTTTAACATTTTCACCACAGGATTCTGAAAATAAGAGCTTTGAGTGTATACTTTTTTTTATTATACAAGTTATATTTGAATGTGTAACTTGTGAAAATACAAATGAATACAAGCATAGGGAAAGGGAAAGGGAATGTGTAACTTGTGAAAATACAAGTATAGAGAAAGTGAAAGTCTTTCTCCCATCTTTATAATTCTTGGAGGGGTTACTTCTGCTCACAGTTTCATGTTTAGTATTTGTCATTCTAGAACTCTTTCCATAAACTGGAAAACATGTATTTTTTAGACTTTTTCATATAAATGTGGTTATTCTATCTTGATGATTTTCCCATGCACTTGCTAACTTTATTTTTTTACCTTGCAAATATGTTCCGTCTGGATATAGAACAATTTATTTAATAATTCCTCTGTTTTGGACACTTACATTGTTTTCAGTTACTTCTCTTGCAAACAGAACTGTAGTAAACATTTTTTTATAAAATATTGTGCACATATGGGAGTATGTGAGTTTTAGAGGTAGAATTTCAGAGTAAGAACTGTATATACATTATATTTTGAAAATTAATATAAATCATTCCCCATATAAACTACCAGTTATACCTCCACCAGCAGTGTGTAAAAATCATTTCCCACAACTTTGTCAATAATAGATAATACCCATTTTTCAATTTTTGTCAACTTTATTGACTAAACATGATATTAAATTTCTGTATTCGTGTCCCTAATGATCATTTTAAGTTATTTTTTGTATTTCATCTTCTTTTGCCTGGTCATATTCTTTGATCCTTTTGCTACTGAAATGTTTTGGGTTTTTTTTGTTTTTTAATAAGAGCTTTTTATGTGTGGAAAGAAAAATTTATTCATTGTCCAGTTATGTGTTGTAATACTATTTTCCCCAGCCTTACCACCTATCTTTAAATTTTTTTATTATATACAATGTTATACTTTTAATATAGTAAATTTGCCTTCTTTTTCCTGTTTTGATTCTGAGGTTTTTGTCTTGCTTAGATACGACAGTTTTGTTTTTATTTTATCCAGTAATTCCATATTTTTTGAGTCCAGATTATGATTTTATTAATCTCCTATTTGTCTCTTGGAATAGTGGTGATAAGGTATACCATTATTTTATTTTTTTGAGAAATCAGAGGATTAAACTTACTACTACCTCTGTACATAAAATTTATGGTTAAGAAAGGCAATTAGTGACAAAAGGAAACAGCAGCACTTTTCTCATTTCCTCCATTGTGCAGCTAAAAATGTCTATAAGTGATTTGTCCCCCTGCTTTCCAACCCCCAGAATTTTTTTCTCGGTGTTGCCCTGAGGTAGCTGCACTTGAGCTTGATACTTCAAGGAAAAGAGAAAAAGACCCAGTGTCCTTGCAATGAGGCATCTGCTGTCCCAGGGAATCTGCTCTGGCATTCAAAAGTTCAGTCTAGATTTGTCCTAAAGGAAATCTGTTGTGGCTCTTAGGTCCTTGAGTGACTAAAAGGCATAGGCTTTGGGGTCAGATAACTCTGAATTTTAGTTTCGTTTCTGCCCTTATCTTGCTATGAGAGCATGGACAAATAACTCAACATCCTCTCTCGCCAGTTTCCTGTTGAAACTGTGGATAAAATAAGAGAATTGTCCAGCTCATGTGGTTCAGGGGTTAAGCGTCAATATAGGAATCAGGAGGCCACAGTTCGATTCCTCGTCAGGGCACATGCCGGGATCCTTGTGAGGGTCATGGAGAAGACAGCCACTCAGTGATGATTCTTATCATTAATATTTCTCTCTTCCTCTCTGAAATCAATAAAAATATCTCTTTTTTGAAAAAATTTGCTGGGGAAACATGGGAACGAGAACATGTTTTGTACAGTGCTAGTGAGGAAATTATCATTGTTTTGACAAAAACATTCATTCAAATGAGCAAGTCTATTATTTTGTATGAAAATAAAATTGGCGATGTATTTGTCTTTTTATTGGGGGCTCATAGAGATGTGTTTGTTTCTTTTTTAGACGGGAGCAAGTGTCCGAGTGGTGAATCAGCTCCTTACAGAGATGGATGGTCTGGAAACACGGCAGCAGGTTTTCATCATGGCAGCCACTAACAGGCCAGGTAAGACGGGATACAGAGCTGATCCAGAGTCTGGAGGCGTTCAGCATTCACAAACAATACCGTTCACAGACATCCTGGTCAAGGAATAACTACAGGCCTTCATTAGCTGAAATAAAACCTCAGAAAGCTTTTGTGTAAGCCATAGAAAACACAGTATCGCCTGGATTTCATGAGTTTTTGTTTCGTGTTGTTTTCTGTGTTGCTGCTCAGAAAGTTGTTCTTGTTGGCAGAGAACACGTGTAACACACACTTTTCTATTTTTGGTGTGACATACATTTTTTACCACAGAAACAGGAATCTGAATCTATGTCCTATGGTTTCTCTGAAGCTGATAGGAAATAGGAATGAGACTCTTTATCTGAAGGGTGAAGATAGGTTTTTAAGATTTTATACTGGGACCATGTCCCTGTGTTTATTATTTAAAATTGTTGCTCTGGCCAGCTTGGCTCAGTGGATAGAGTGTCGGCCTTTGGCCTGAGGGGTCCGAGGTTCGATTCCGGCCGGGGGCACATGCCTGGGTTTCGGGCTTGGTCCCTGGTGGGGGGTGTGCAGGAGGCAGCTGATCGGTGGTTCTCTCTCATCCTTGATGTTTCTGTCTCTCTCTCCTCCTTTCTCCTGAAATCAGTAAAGAAATATATTTTAAAAATAAAGTAAAATTGTTTACAGCTTTAGCACTCAATAAAGGATTTAGAAAAAGGCTCAGAACCTCAAAAATGCTAGAGGTGGCTTTTACGCTGGGTCCTAAATTTTCTTCACATCGTTTACTTCCTTGCCATCCCTATGAGCCACTGTGTCATAGCTGCCCCTACATTGATGTTTGTGTTAACTCTGGTAGCAGTGATAGGGTAATTCCGTTCCTTAAATGGGCTTTATCAGTTGTCAAGCTGATAATAACTTTTCATTTCATGTAAGTTACCACGGAAACTCAAAGCCATGAATTATATGCCATTTTATTGTAAAATGAAAAGTTGAAAGTTGTTATGATTTATACTTTGGCTCTTGTAATAATGAAATGCTCTCTTTGGATCAGACAGAACTGGCCATAGCACTTCGTATCTTAGTAACTGCTCTGTGTCAACCCAAACTGGTCTAACACCAGAGAAGTAGATTATAAATTCGTTCTGACTAACCACCTGGGGTTAGTGTCCATCCTGTAAGTTAAGGAGTCAGTCCTTTACAAACCTGCCTCAGATGCCAGCCACAGCGGTAATCTTCAAAGTACTCACATTTCTGATCAGCCTGCTACAAATTTGAGAATGTCCATGACCAAGTAATTCACCAGAACAACTAATGGAATTCAGGAAAGCACCGTGTTTACAATTCCAGTTTATTATATGGGATTCCCACCCATATAGGAGAGCGTAAAGAGTTTCAGTGCCCTCTCTCCATCATCCTCTGGGAGCATCTATGTGTTGTGAACTGGGCAGCACCCTTGAGCGCTGATGCAGTGCCTTTATGAGGGCTGTGTGATGTAGCCATGCTGGATTGAATCATTGGCCATGTGACTGAAGTCAGTCTTCAACTTCCCCTTCCCTCCCCAGAGGTCTGGGTCCAAGGTCCAACCCTCTAATCACTTGCTTGGTCTTTCTGATAACTGTCCCCTTCCTGAGGTAATCTTGGGCCAGCCCGGTCATCTCATTAGCATAACAAAAGACTCCTAACTCGAGACATTCCAAGGGTTTTTGAGGGTGTATGCCAAGAACCAGGGACAAAGATCAAATTATCTCTCATTGTACCACATTAATCTTGTGCATATATTACTTCATCATTTCTTCATCTCTGAAATGCAGATAATAATACTTAATTGTCAGGTGAAGTGATATTAGCAATCCTCCACAGTGTGTGGCAAGTAGCTATTTAGTAATTATTACATTGTCGCCAGCTCTTGTGGTAATAGCAGTAGGAACAGTCATTAGGTCATAAAATCACAGCCTTCCTAGAAGAAAGCTTGAAAGTCCCTCAGATTTGGACAGAATCACCTCCTACATTTCCGAAGTAGATACACAGCTTTGTAGCAGATTTCAAGTAGAGAGTCTTTTTTTTTTTTTAATATATTTTATTGATTTTTCACAGAGAAGAAGGGAGAGGGATAGAAAGTTAGAAACATCAATGAGAGAAACATCGATCAGCCGCCTCCTGCACGCCCCCCTATTGGGGATGTGCCCGCAACCAATGTACATGCCCTTGCCCGGAATCGAACCTGGGACCCCTCAGTTCATAGGCCAATGCTCTATCCACTGAGCCAAACCAGATTCGGCTCAAGTAGAGAGTCTTTAGCCTGCTGTGTAGCATAAGGTAGTCTATGTACTGGCGCTCATTGGTCATGTTTGCTTAATGTAAAAACTTAGTGTAATCTCTGTAGATTAGAAAATAATAGGTCGTCACTAAGTTTTACTTAAATCCTCTCCTTCAAAGCAGTCCAGGTACTTTGCTTTTCCTCATGGGTTTTCCCCGTGATCTTTTTATTCATCTTGGAATTCTTTCTTTTTTTTTATTGATTTTTTACAGAGAGGAAGGGAGAGAGAGATAGAAAGTCAGAAACATCGATGAGAGAGAGACATCAATCAGCCACCTCCTGCACGCCCCACTGTGGAGATGTGCCCGCAAGCAAGGTACATGCCCCCAACCGGAATCGAATCCGGGACCTTTCAGTCTGCAAGCCAACGCTCTATCCACTGAGCCAAACTGGTCTCGGCCATCTTGGCATTCTTTACAGCGCTCCAGAGGCGCCTTAGTTGTAAAACCCAGAACTGAATATAATAGTCTGTGTTGAGTTTAACCAGCGATACGAATCGTGTGGAATCATCATGTGTTTTGTCCTTTCCAGAGTCCTTGAGTATTGTCTTCCTGTCCATTGCACCTTACTCATCCCTTTCCCCCATATCAAGCAAACCCCATTGCATTGACAAATAGGTGTTCTAGATCTTTTGCACTTGCGTTCATGCTTATTGGCCATTCTGTCCTGTTGTTCACTATGCTGTGACATTCTGGCCCCATGCACCTCTCCATCACTGTCCCACCACTCATTCCACTCCGATCACCCTGGCCCATAACGTGTTTTCTTTGTTAAGATTGGAATGGGTGGTGGGGACAGTGATGGAGAGGTGCATGGGGCCGTTTATGTCACAACGAGGGGTGTGGATTTTAGCCTGCCGCGATGGGAAGGCACCGGAGGGTTCCGAGCAGGTTTCAACATTGTTTATTCGGTGTGACTCAGTTCCTGTGAATTGACTAACTCCCTGAGAGAATGGCCATAACCAGTCCTCTTGGTTTGAGATCCAATTAGAGAATGGCATGAAAAGATAAACCACTCAGGGCAATCAAATGACCCTGCAAAGCCTATAACAAAAACTGTTCTCTGCCCCACCCTCTCTCTCCCCTGCCCGGAGACAACCACCTGTAAACCCCTTGAGCGGTTTCTTCTGTATTTACAGTGGTACCTCGAGATACGAGTGCCCTAACATAGGAGATTTTTGAGATACTAGCGATTTTTGCTTTGAAATGTGAGCAACAGTTGAGATAGGAGTAATTGCGTGGATCGGCTGGCTGCACACAACCCACCAGTTTACCACAACTCCAGCATCTCATAGTTTCCCACGCCTCAAGGTTACGGAAGGAATTAAACTCGTATCTCAAGGTACCACTGTAATATGTTCAAATGGTTCTTTCTTATCCATTTTACACACTGCCCATTAACTTCTTTTTAAGGTAGATGAAAATCATTATCTTGTGTTCACCCTTTCTCTATCCCCTCATCTTCACCCCATACCTCTGTTCTCTTCACTCTGTCCTCCTGTTTTAATACTAGAGGCCCGGTGCATGAAATTTGTGCACAGGTAGGGTCCCTAGGCCTGGCTGGTGATCAGGGCTGATTTGGACCTTCCACCTACTGGCTGGGGCCTTCCTTCGTTCCACGCCACCCCCTGGTAGTCAGCACACATCATAGTGATCGGTCTCCCAGTTGAACTCCCAAGGGTCCATTTTGCATATACACGTGTGTGTGTGTGTGTGTGTGTGTGTGTGTAGAGGCCCAGTGTGCACGAAATCATGCACAAATAGCTCCCTTCTGCTTGCCTCAGCTGGCCACCCCACCCATCACTGCTTGTAGCTCATGCCCTGCCCTCCGCTGCTCCTATACGATATAGATAGAAGATAATTTGATCACATCTTTGGGGAAATCACTAGTCAGTGTTTACATTACTGATGACTGTAAATATTTCTCTCTGCTCCCCAAGAATAATTCTATGATTGGGTTTCCTTTTTCATTTGACCTTGTTAGTCTTAAATTTAATGACCCTAATATTTTTCTTTTGCTTTCTTTCTCTGTTCCTATTCTTCATCCAATGTGTTCCTTGGATTGGTTGTTTCTAGAGCCTTCCACCCTCCTCCGTCTGGACTGGCCGCCCTCTAAGGCCGGGTTATTTCAGGACTCACCTTTCCTGCGCTCCTTCGCTTTGCCCTTTGTTTCTGATCTTATCTCTCTCCTGGTTTACTCTGGTTTTGCTAGAGCTTACTTTTCAGTGGCTTTCCTAAGATAGGTCATGTAGGAGGTAACCTTTTTGACTCATTGTATATTTGAACTTATCTTTATTCTGTTCTCATTATTGAGTGGCAGCCTGGCAGGGTTTAGAATTTGAATTGAAAATTTTTTTCCCCATAATTTATAGGTATTGCTTTCTTTTCTTTCTTTCTTTCTCGATGCCATTCTGGTCTTTTTATGTGACGTTTTGTTCATTTGTTTTATGTATGTGCTTAGTACTTGGTGGATCTTAAACCTCCTGAATTGATTTTCTAAATTTCTTCTTTCCTCCTATTTCTAGCTCTGTCTTTATTTTTCCTCCTAATTTTTGAGGAAAGACTCTCTTCTCCCCTTCCTACCTCTGGTTCTTTGAACAACTATGACCACTCTCTTCTGGGAATAAACCACTTCCCTGTGCTCAGCCCGAGGGCATGAAGCTCCTGGTACAGATCACCTCCAGACCACAGGGCCCAGTTTTAACCTCTCCTACACACCTCTTGGCATTCCCTTCTGTGAATGCCAACTCCCATAAAGGATGTTCTCCCACTTAACTCCCTGCTCACTGGTTAAAAACACTCCTGACAACATACATAGTTTATGAAACCCAGATAGCTACACAGCTTATTACTTTTTCTTCTGCTCGGTCGGGGTCTGTTTCAGCAGCATTTCAGCATCTGGAGAGGGTTTCCGCCTTCTATGAATGGCTCCATTGAAAAAAGGAATAATAAGTTATGTCTAAGCTTCTTCCAGGCCAGGATTAGGTTTGCACTTTTGTATTGGAGAGAGAGCCCTGATTCAAGGTCTCTATCCAGCCCCGCTGCTGTAGCTTAGTGGTCGAGGGTTGACCATGAACCAGAAGGTCAGGGTTCTCTCCCCTCTAGGGGCACATACTGGGGTTACAGTCTTGATCCCCACTCAGGACACATACTAGGGTTGCAGGCTCAATCCCCAGTGTGAGGCATGCAGGAAGCAGCCACTCATTGATTCTCTCTCATCATTGATGTTTCTATCTCTCTTGTCCTCTCTCTTCCTCTCTCTCTCTAAAATCAATTTTAAAAAGGTTACTATAATTATGTATTTGTCAGATGAAAGTACGGAAGGCTTACAAAGAAAGGGTTTATTTCATCATTTAGCCACTTGAGTTCCAAGTTTTTGAGTGTCTCCTCACCTGTCTAATCTGAATGGCCTTGGATCCTGGTTGAATGTTCGTAAGGCAATTGACCGATGACTAGATGCCATAGTCAAGCCTGTATATCTTCCCCTTTGGCACAGTACTGCCCTTTACAATGAACCTAGGCCCTGGCATCACCTCTGCTGACTTACGGGTCCTCTGGCGCATAGTAGCACTCAGTAACTATTTATCTAATGAATCACAGGAGATACGCTTCTGTTTCATGAAGGCTGTCTGATCTTGTAATAATTTTCACTGACACAGTGAGCGTCTCATTAGTCTGAAGATCTAATTTTTGTAAAAATCGGCTTTAGTGGCATATGCAGTATTCCATAAGTTTTACCCATTTTAAATATACGTGCAGTGGTTTTGAGTAAACTTACAGAGTTGTGCAACCATCCCAACAATCTAATTTTAGAACATGTCCATCACTCGAAAAAGAAATCTGTGTCAGTTAATGGCCACTTCCCATCCTTCCCTCGCCCTCAGCCCTAGGCAGCCACTAATCTACTCTCTGTCTCCATAGATGTCCCTGTTCTGGATGTTTTTATGTACGTGGGTCGTACAATATGTGGGCTATAGTGTCCGGCTTCTTTCACTTCAGTGATGCTTCCCAGACTCATCCAGGTTGTAGAATGGATGGGCACTTCACTCCTTTTTGTTGCTGGGAAATACTTCCTAGTGTGGCCACACCACATTTTATTTCTTCACCAGTTAATGGACATTTAGGTTGTTTGTTTGTTTTTTTATATATTTTTTATTGATTTTTTACAGAGAGGAAGGGAGAGGGATAGAGAGTTAGAAACATCAATGAGAGAGAGACATCGATCAGCTGCCTCCTGCACGCCTCCTACTGGAGACATGCCTGCAACCAAGGTACATGCCCTGGACCAGAATCGAACCTGGGACCTTTCAGTCCACAGGCCGAAGCTCTATCCACTGAGCCACACCGGTTTTGGCTAGGTTATTTCTTGAAGAACAGATGCAGGCATCCATCTCATTTGTGAGTGATGCATTTTGTCCTTAAAGCTTTGGGCTTGTTGGTGACTTTTTCATTGCAAATGTAAGAATTGATATCTTGACTCTGGCCTGAAAGTCTGTTGCTGACACCATTATGGAGGGTTCGGTTAGGAAATATAACAACAATCCAAGT
>PVJN01026727.1:0-28782 GCA_004026805.1 Lasiurus borealis | reverse complement strand
AATCTCTAGGTAATTTTGGCAAGCAGACAAAACTGGAAAATATTTAGTTAGGACTGCAGGGTTCTGATTTTTGGCAACTTATAAAGAACACTCTAATCACTGACTGCCTTTTTTTTTTTCTTGCTCATTTTAAAAGCATTAAATAGACATAGTCTGAATTAAGCATCTAATCCCCAAAACTGGTAATACAACATAAAACTTGTGAGTGCACAGAATGCTTTCTTGTACATTATCCAAGAAATTATCTCCTTTTTACAAAGAAGAACCAAAGGAAGAGGAAGTCACTTGCTTGAAGTTATTAGATGACAATTCTCAGACCAACATATTCTGAGCATAGTTGACTGTGCAACGTAGCCTGGCAGCTGAACATCCCAAAGTGTCCTCCTTCTGACAGGAAATGGCTTTGCGAGTGTCCTAGATTATAAAATGGCTGAGGCAGAGGACCGCCTTTCAACGTGTGATTATCTAACAGAACAATATTGCAAGGCGCGCAGACAGCAGTTAGATCGCTGAGATTACGGAAGTGCTGTGGTTGGCTTCTCCACATCCATGTTTTATGAAAACACCAGATTTCCGAGTTGAACTCTTTTTCATTCTGTATTGTTTTTTGCTGTCCATCTTTGGAATAAGCCTCATTACGTACATAATGTCTGTGTCCTGGAAGGGGAACTCATTTGCCTTAGAACCCAAGGACTGATTGTTGAAGACTCTCTCACCTCTTCTTTTTTTTCCTTTTTTTTTTTAATATATTTTATTGATTTTTCACAGAGAGGAAGGGAGAGGGATAGAGAGCCAGAAACATCGATGAGAGAGACATTGGTCAGCTGCCTCCTGTAAGCCACCTACTGGGAATGTGCCCGCAACCAGAATACATGCCCTTGACTGGAATCGAACCTGGGACCTTTCAGTCCGTAGGCTGACACTCTATCCCCTGAGCCAAATCGGTTTTGGCTCACCTCTTCTTCTAAAGGTCAGTGCATAATGGAATATTTGTTGCTCATGCTCAGGTGTAAATATTGCGTTCCACTTGCTATTCCGTGCTGATGGATATGGTGAATACCCATCATTCCCCTTCCTGGCCCCACCCTTCCCAAGGACCTATAACAAGGGAGGGGACAGGTTGGGTTTTTCCTTTTTTTTTAATCTGATTTCCTGGAGTTTTCTATTGTTTCAACTGGGAGTGGCCTATTAATTAGCAATTAATATTCTGAAATTATCATCTTTTCACAGAAATTTCCAAATCCTTTCTGATAATAAACAGAAATCATTTTCCAAATGTGTTCAGGGGAAGCAGGAGCATCCCTACCTATGAGTTTCCTGGGACAAGGACATTTGGTCATCATCTCTCCTAGTCCCGATACAAAAAAAATCTCACCCAATATAAACAGCAACTGCTATTTCTAGCTATGACTAGGAAAATTGTGGGATAAGATACTGTTAGTGTTGCATTTTATTAACCAGATATTCATTCATCTTCTTTTGCTATGGCCTCTTTATGGAAAATTAAGTGTAAGTGAATTAAACTAAATACATCTATAGGAAAATAAATTCTCTTCAACAAATAAACAGTATAAGGAAGAGAGAAAAGAGAGAGGAGGGGCAAAGAATGTGAGAGAGAGAAAGCCCATATTCATCACTCATCTCAGTGCAGAAGTACTAGTAAAATGGTTGCAGCTATAGATCTGGCTTCCCTTAAGCTCAGTAGGCTTAGCAAAAAGGACCTAAAGCTGGAGTTTTTCTCCCATGAATATATAAATGTGGTATGAACTGTTGTTTCTATTAAAGCCCTTTGAGTGGTTTTTTTTTTTTTTTGTCTGTTTGTTTGATTTGTTTTGTTTTGTTTTTTATTTTTGTTTTGTTTTTTTTTATTTTCTCATCTGAGGATATTTTTCCATTGATTTTTAGGGAGAGTAGCAGAGAGAGGGAAGACAGAGAGAAACATCTCCTGCAAAGCCCCAACCAGAGTTTGGGCTGAGGAAGAGCCTGCAACGAAGGTAGGTCCCCTTGACCAGAATCCAACCTGGGACCCTTTGGACTGCAGGCTGGCGCTCTATCCACTGAGCTAAACCGGCTAGGCCAAGCCCTTTTAGGTTTTATAAGACTATATCTGTTACTGTTTGGGCAACCTCATCTTGTCCCATGACTGCCACCAACAGAGCCTCTTCCTTCCCCTCTCACATATCTAAAAGTCTATCTGACATCTCTACTCGAATGTTTCAGAAGTATCTGAACCTCATCTGCCCAAACTAAAGCATTTCTTCAGTGACCTAAGCAAAATGGAAAAAGCATCTGGAATTCCTAAACATGACATATTTTATGCCTAATGAAAACATGTTTAACAAGGGAATACAAAATTGAAATACACTATTTAAAAAAGTAAACTAAATTAACTACATAGGAATCAGAACATTAATACCTGCATTTATATTATTGCAGTGTTCGCTTGCTTCTTTGATTTTTCCTGACAGCACAAGTAATTAGGTAAAAATAATAACATTAAGTATCCTTATTATAATCAAAATCTATTTGTATTTTGCCATTTTCCCCTAAAACATCCATTTGTCTTCCTTCCTTCTTTCCATTATTATTTGCTTACCTTTTGTCCTTTATATTAATTACTTTATTATTCAGCATCTTTAAGTCTCAATTGATTTAACAGATACGGCCAGCTATCTAAACAGACCTCTTTATTATCAAAAACAAATATGAATTACTAGCCATTTAAAAATCAAAATAAGCAATATATCAGAAAATAGGCATTATGCCTATTTTCCCATCTGGTTTATGATTACAGTTTCTAATCTAACAGTTCATAGTGATAATCTTTACTTTAAACAATCCCATAATGCTGTCAATGGCTTTTATTTTTTACACTCTGCCCAGCCATAATACATGACATTATAATTTAGCATTATTAATGGTTAAATCCCATGCTGGAAAACTCAATTAGAATGAGACCTCTGATTTTTGAATCAACCCTTTTCATACATGCTATTTTTAGACCAAGTTATGTAGTCTGCGGTGTGTCCAATAGGGTGAATGTGATGAAATGTATAAAACCTTTCAAGTAAGAATGAGACCCATTAGTCAAATTGTGCTTTTAATCTGTAAAGGCATTACATCATGAGTCATTTAGAGGAAAGGGTAGAGTTTCCTCTTGAATTCATTACAGCATAAAAAGTAACATTTAGAAGGTAGAATGTACAAAATGAAATTGTACCTCTCAGGTGGTATTTTTCCCATGAGAAAGTACACCTTCTATTTAAAAAGCAACCAACAGTATTCTTTCTCTATGTCATCATGTATAAGTGACTGGAAACTTATGAGCTCATTAGTAAAATCTCTGGGATTCCTCATACAGAAAGAGTCAGTTCAAATCAAGGTTATATAAAAACATAGCAAAGAGATCATTTTATTTAAGGGCATGGTATATGTCAATTTTTCAACTTAAGTCTAGAAATTTTTCTGGCAGTCAACACATATTTCTTGAAGACCACTGGGTAGCTAAAATTGTTGGTTTGTTTCATATTCTTGTCTTATAATTTACCAGCTCAGTAAAGAGGAACAGCTAAATTTTATATATTTGATTAAACATTAAAACATTTGAAAATTAAAGTTTTAGTTATTTCAAAATGTATAAACATGTAGAGTTATTATTATTATTATTACTAGAGATCTGATGCACAAAATTCCCTAAGCTCAGCCTGCACCCTCTCCAATCTGAGACATCCCTCTCACAATCTGGGAATGCTGGCTCCCAACTGCTCAACTGCCTGCCAGCCTGATCACCCCCTAACCACTCCCCTGCCAGCCTGCTCCCCTGCTGGCCCAGTTGCCCCCAGCTTCCCTCCCCTGCAGGCCTGGTCACCTCAAACTACCCTCCCCTGCCGGTCATCTTGTGGTAGCCATTTTTGACCACATGAGGGTGGCCTCCTTGTGTGAGGGTCTGAGGGTCAATTTGCATATTACATCTTTATTATATAGGATTATTATATTGTTATGTAAAACTACTTGTAGTACAGGCTTCACGGGGGTCCTTTCATAGGGGCAACATTTCTATACCTTGCAAATTAGAAAATAAACAATATGTAGAAGGAAAGAGAGGCACCAAGAGAAAGATATGTTATCTAATGGCATTGCTTTGGCCTGGAACTAGCTCTGTGCCTACAAAAAAATAAATAAATAGATATTTATTTATTAGCAGGGGAGCAGGCTAACAGGGGAGTGGTTAGGGGGTGATCAGGCTGGCAGGCAGTTGAGCAGTTAGCTCGAGTTTAACCAAATTGATAAGATCCATGTATGAGATTGGGGTCTTATATTTAGCTGTAGCTAGCTAAAGCTTGTGTCAAATAAATGTTGAAGTATTTACCCAAGTAATTTATTACGATTCTTGAGAATAAACGCTAATCCTTTACTTCCTGAACATTAGTCTTCTACCTTGTTGTTCTCCCATGAATTACCTTTCTGGAAACATCATGCGTGTGCTGTCAGCACAACGCTAACACTCGGGACATGTTCTCAAGAACTTTGGCAGCATCTAACCTTTTGCCTGGGAGGCCTGGAACTGCCTCTCAGACCAATTTTAGTGTCCACTTTAAAGCACCCTCAATATTAAATCAGAGACATAAAAGTTTATTTCATAAACATGTTGGGGCATCTTGTTCTTGGAGTTGGAGACATAAAGATAAACATCACCACCGATGAGATTCTGTGGTCTAGCAGGCCCATTCCCAATCTCTTGGATTCCCAGCTTAATATATAGGTACCCGTATCCAGGAGTCTCAGCTGAATCCTTCAGTAAGGTACTTGCATACCTTCTTATAAATAAATGTCACAAATGAGGTAAACATTGGTTTTAAATGTAGAGTACTATGTTGACTGACAAATCTAGAACAAATGATATTTCTGTAAAGCTTTTGATATGTCAAAGCAAATATATAACCTACTAAATAAAACGAATTTCAAGCATTGTTTCTTAAATTAGCTTTTAATGATACATAGTTTAAAAATTAGTTTTAGGTAAACCAGCAATATAGATAACCAGCGGCTTGCCTAAAATGCTGAGAATCATTAGTGTCCAAACAACTCATTAGAAATGGAAACTTGGTGAAATCCAAAGTTCTTGACATTCAGGAAAAGCCATCCTGCTATAAAAAACAGCAATGTTTCATTCCTCCATCCTTTTTTTTTCTTCTTAGCCACTAGAACACACTAAAATAATCTGGGTTACAAATCATTTCAGCGGAGGCAAAAGTTCAGGAAATCAAATATATTTAACTGGAAGAAACAATAAGCTAAACAGGAAGTTCAAATTACAATTTTGAACTTATAACAATGATTATTTGTGTTTTATTCAAATCAGAAAATATTAATCCATAGCAACTGGAGTCCGGAGGAAGGCAAAGATGCAAAAATTCACCTTTTTCCTATAATTATGGAGATATAAAATGTTTGAATTTAACTAAGATACCACACAGGCAAGAATACCTTGTTCATGACTCATCATTTTCCTTGTTTCATCTTCCTCTCCTCTTCATGAATCTGGATTCTCTTAAGATGGAGAAGGAAAGGGATGAGAGGTGGGGTTGAGTAGACAGCACTGCTGTGAGAGGAGAGGAAATGCCATTACACAGGATCCTTCAACCTGAGGCTGCCATTTTATGAGATTGCCTTTTTTTTTTCCAAAATGTTTTCATCGTTTTTATTGAGATAGAGTTGGAATGAAAGTCAGGTTCAAGAAGGACTTCTATGCTCCCCAAATTAGCTTCAGTTCAGTTCCATTCTAATGCTTGAGGTTCAAAGCTAGGTCCAGACCCATACTACTGTGGTCCTCAGATGCAGGCTAGCTGAATTATTGGAGACTGAAATGCAGATTCCCAGACTCCTCAAGTGGGGCCCAAAAATTTGCTTTTTAGCTGTTGTCTTGTTGATCCTGAAACCGGCCATTTGGGAACTACTACTAAGTAGGAAACTGAGAGACACCTGTCAATCACGCTGATTCTTAAACCACCAAATCTAATTACCTTGCTCAGATAGCAACTGTCACAAATTATTTACAAAGACAAGTAGCCCGGGAGGTGTCCTGTTCACTCCCTCCACAGGCACTCTCTTCTAGAAACTGAACTGCCTCTTTTTTATTTATAATTCCCCAGGGACCAATAGGCATGCAATAAATATATGCAATGGAATTAATGTAACTTGCCAGTCTTGGAGTTTCATTTCTTCTCCTTTGTTCTCCTCATTCTTCCTTTCCTTCACTTCTTTTTCACACAATTGCCCTATTTAAGAATGTCTTTCAAAGCATAACCCATTGTCATGACACCTTTCTAGATGAAATTATGCTCCTAGAAAAATGTGGAAGACCATAGCAATAGTAACATCTGGAGATAAAAGGAACTAAGGGGCACTCTTTTAGTTCAGAAGTTGGTAGGTAGAAAATTTTTTTATTTGTTCCATCTTTTGATCTAGCTTTGCTAAGGGATAAAGTTCAGAATTCCTATGTGGAATTAAAACACTGACTTTGGTGGTAAATCCACCGCCTGAATCAGGATCACCTGATTTTTATTGAATATAAAAATTCCTGGGTCTTACCCGAGATCTGCTGTCACAACCTTATGGGGAGGAGAGGAGCATGGGTATTTGCCTTTTCATGAGCTTCCAAAGTAAATCTCAACGCACAATACCATCAACCTAGAACAGCTGGCCCAATTTCCAACTTCCTGGGGATGAGGTTTTCTCCACCTTTGTCTTAAGAAGACCTTTATTCATTTCTCCAATATTTATTCAGGGCCTGGTTCAGGCTTCTAGATTCAAAAAGAAAATTAGCCCCAGTTTGACATTAAGTATGTTTAACTCCCTATAGGAAAATACATATTTAATCAAGAAAATGATATATTCTACCAACCGTGGACTTTCAAAGTGGTTTTTATATCATTCCTTTAGAATAAATGTCTAATTGCAAAAGCAATCTATTGAATGTTCCCTTTGAACTCATCATTATGAGTAGAAATGGCACCATATAAAAGATTATAAACTTAGCATATTAATAAAGAATGAATGGTTTCTCTGAATCAATGATGATACAGATCCAATGTGGAAGCATAATTTCCATTATAACTGACTTCATGGACGTGTTCAGGGTCCCACTCTCAGAAGGGGCCCGGCATTTGGCTTAATGCTCTGCTCTTGTCTTCTTGAAATTTTTCATAATCCAACCTTCAAACTGGAGTTTTGTAAGTTTAGCCCAATGGGACAATGAAGCACGTGTATGAGCAGAGAATATATGCATGTCACTGAGAGGTCGCCAGTGGATGCTACAGGCATAGGTCTATTCATGGTTGGAAGTGGGCATCATGGAGCGTTGGGCCTAGCCAATCATTGTTGACACCTGAGGTAGTTCTGGGCACCTCAGGGCCTCTGGGAGCAACTGTGGTAACACGGGAACCCAGCTTGGCATTGACAATGGCAGTCAGCAGCAACAGCAATCCTAGAGGAAAGGAAGGCCTACATCAGCAGTTCTCAACCTGTGGGTCGCGACCCCTTTGGGGGTTGAATGACCCTTTCACAGGGATCACCTAAGACCAGCGGAAAACACCTATTTCCCATGGTCTTAGGAACCAGAAG
Organism: Lasiurus borealis; assembly: GCA_004026805.1. Taxonomy (NCBI): domain Eukaryota; kingdom Metazoa; phylum Chordata; class Mammalia; order Chiroptera; family Vespertilionidae; genus Lasiurus; species Lasiurus borealis. Next base: position 21,159 of record PVJN01026727.1, on the reverse strand, counting down.
ACCACTCCTCGGTGTAGCAAAGTGTAGCCATGTAGTTTACCGTTGTCCTATGAAGACTGTTACCCATGCTACACCACGATTCAAGATAAAATTTCATTTATTTGTAATGAGAAATAAATATTTCACAATATATAATTACATATTGTTTTTGTGATTAATCCCTATGCTTTAATTATGTTCAATTCGTCACAATGAAAATACATCCTGCATATCAGATATTTACATGACAGTTCATAACAGTAGCAAGATTACAGTGATGAAGTAGCAACAGAAATAATTTTATGGTTGGGGGTCACCACCACATGAGGAGCTGTCTTAAAGGGCCGCGGCATTAGGACGGTTGAGAACCACTGGCCTACATGGAAAGGACTCTCCGTGGGAGAACAGCTGGCCTAACCTTTCCTGGAGCTCATCCCTGCAGCATGTGACAAGTATTAACTCTGACCTAAGTGCAGGGACAGGAACTTCCAGTACACAAGCAATAAACTTGGCCAGTAAATTATTACGAAATATAGGGTGCACGCTAACATGGTGATAAGATATATGCGGGTGTTACTCAAATTTTTTCAAATAGTTTAGAACCTCTGGTTATGAATACTGCCCCTATCTTGCAAAGTGAATATCCACAAGCTTATTAATATAAATTAAATTTAAAGGTCACCACAGTTGATGGAAAAGAAGTATTACCATTCCTTTCTGGCACAAAAAATAGTACATTTGCATTGGTACGTTTTTACTGTTGCACATTTATCACAATTAGCCCTATTCTATTGTATTAGTAATAGAGTATTTTTATAGAGGGGAAAAAAGCTTTATATTTTACTCCTTATAACCGTACTTTTTAGATTTGCTTTTGAATGAAGGACCCTGCATTTTCATTCCGCACTGTGTCCTGCACATTCTGTAGCCATTCCTGCCTGAGAGGAAAAGGGGCTTTAAGACCATGTCATCATTGAGAGGACTGAAATCTCTCAGGGGTCAGTGGGTTGGCCAGAATCTCAAGGCAGGCTAAGGACAGCTTGCTCCTACACTTAGAATTTGAGAGGAAAAGTCTAGAGCCCATCAAAAGTCCACCTAGAGCCAAAACCGGTTTGGCTCAGTGGATAGAGCGTCAGCCTGCAGACTGAAGGGTCCCAGGTTCAATTCCGGTCAGTGGCATGTATCTTGGTTGCGGGTACATCCTCAGTGGAGGGCCTGCAGGAGGCGGCTGATTGATGTCTCTCTCATCAATGTTTCTAACTCTCTTAACCTCTTCCTTCCTCTCTGTGAAAATTCAATAAAATATTTTTTTTAAAAAAAAAAAAGTCCACCTAGAACCCTCTAATTTCAGAAGGAAAGACACTGTGCTCCCCAGGGCCTAGCTTGACGGGTTCACCATGACCACAGGGAAACAGAGAAGCAATCAAGGGTGCACCGCCACCAGCCTCCGCACAGGAAACTGGCATCCACCGGGGAAATGAGTCCTTAGACTTGGCAGAAACTGTTATCTCTTCTCATTGAAAAAGGGCACACCTTGGCCACTGCCTATGGGCAACCAGCCAGAAATCCCTGTGTGTTTTAAGTAAACCAGCCCTGCCCAAGCTGAAAGGTGCCACTCACCACCCAGGACCTTGTCCAAATACAGATTCTGAGTCAGGAGTTCTTGAATGAGACCAGGAATTTGCATTTCTCATTAGCTCCCGGGGGCTACTGGTGGTCCAGTGACAATGGCTTGACAGACAGTGACAGAGAACATACACCCAACAGCAGTGCAGAGACGAGAGTGTTCCGGTCCTTACTGTTGGGCCATGCCGGTTGTGAAAATTCTGACATGCTTTCCACAGACTAAAAACCAGTCCCTTGGATGGGTACCCACTCTCCCCAGTCATCCAGCTCCTCCCCAGACCCCCTACCCCAGGACCCAGCAACAGTTGGCTGATGCGACTGGGGGTCCCCAGAGAGGTCAGAGCTGCCACCAGCATTCATTCTGGTCAGTTAATGACAGGCTGTCCGGTTGTTCATTGTCTGGACGGTCACTCAGGGAAGAGGCTGTGTTGAATGACTCCGTGGCAAGGGTCACGACTTGCTGTGGTATAAAACCCCATTTATAGTTGCCTCCTCTTTTGCCAAATGCAGGCAATCCCTGGCCCTTTTGCAGCAAACATTGATCTGGCTCACCCCATTCATTTTGCTAACGGGGGGTCAGAAGGTTGAAGTGATTTGCCCCAAGTCAGATAGCCAGAGAGAAACCAAAGCAGGACCAGAAATCAAGTCTGCTCCCCACCTCCCACCCCCGCCCCAACATTAGGCCCAATTGAGTGTTCCTAAATTGGAAGGTAGTTCAGTTTGACTATCATGAAGTGGTGAGAACCTACAAAGCTCCTATTGTGAATCAAAGTTCTAATTGATGTTACTTTAAAGAAATAGCACTATTTCTTTAACCTGAAACCTTCAGCCTTGAATAGATGTTTTTATTAGGGCTATTGAGATACATGAAATTTTTTACAGCAGCGGTTCTCAACCTGTGGGTCGAGAACAGCTAGCAGGGTCTCCTAAGACCATCAGAAAACACAGATATTTACATTAAGATTCATAACAGTAGCAAATGACAGTTGTGAAGAAGCGACAAAAATAATTTTATGGTTGGGGATCACCACCACATAAAGAACTGTATTAAAGGGTTGCGGCATTAGGAAGGTTGAGAACCACTGTTTTACAGGATCTGAAGTCTGCCGGTCATACCTCCCAAGACCCCGTCCTGCAGACGCAAAATTGAGTCAGAGGGACTTGCTGACCATCCCCGACTTGGCGACAAACCTCACACCAGCTCCCAGACCTCTCCGCGGTGGCTGTGGTGCTCATTCCTCTCCATTCGCTTTTGTTTTTCAAAGGAAGTGTCTGCATCAATGACCCGTTGAGCAGAATGGAAGCCACTGTGTCATCAGGGCCCGGAGTACAAGTTGACTTTTCTGCGGGACAAGGTGTGAACAAGCACATCTAAGAAGTGTGAGGGGGCCCTGGATGTTGGCTGTGTGGCCTTGAGGAAACCACCCCCTGAGGGGTGCAGAGGGGTGTCTTCAAAAGAGGAACTGAACCCCCAAGAGTTCCCTGAGGCTCAATGAGAAATGGAGGGGCAGCAGAAAGTCTGGCCGCATGCCTTGGTGGAAAATCATTCCCCAGCTGCAGCCCTCTTCACTTTCACAAGGGCACGTGCAGCTGTGACCCTGCGCCTGGGGCTTTTCCAGCAAGGCCCCGGGGCATAGCTGTTACTGGGCTAACGGCTCTCCTGCTCTCTGGTGAGAAATCCAGGAGCTGCTGTATGCATTCCCAGAAAGACAGCGGTTACCTGTGTGAGTTACCAGCTAGGGTTACAGGAGGCATTGGAGAGGTGCCTGTGATTCAGTTCAAGGCCCCTGTACATGCTGCAACCTCAACACTGAAGGACTTGACGGAGGAAATAAGCACCATGGGGCGGCAAGGTGGATTTTCCTGTCCAATTGTGAAAAGAAACTGCCCCCATAAATCATCTTCCTAATGGAAATGACAGCATTATTCTCCCAGGGGGGGTAGACCCTGAGGACCGGGCAAACCACACGTCCTCTCAGGGGCAGGAGGAAGGAAGCGCGCCCCGGCTGCCTGGGAGGATCTGAGGCTTCCTGGATATTTGTTCCATCTCTCTCCCTCTGAGGTCACTCTCAGTGCTTTTCACAAGTCATTGTTTGCGTAAGGATGCTGTATTTTTTTTTTTAATAAAAACTATCTCTGTGGTTAATCTTTGGGGGCAGGGGAAATCACATATCTTAAGTCAAAAGAAAAGTTGTAAAATCAGTAAAAGATACCTTTTTATTGCTAATGCCAGCAAAAGTAAATGCATTGCAGAAAATCAACTGGCAAGAGTAGTAGCTCTGGAGGAAGATTCTGTATGGTTAACTTTCCTTCTGTGTGTACGTTTCTTAATTTTTATTTATTTTTTTAATATATTTTATTGATTTTTTTACAGAGAGGAAGGGAGAGGAATAGAGAGTTAGAAACATTGATGAGAGAGAGACATCGATCAGCTGCCTCTTGCACGCCCCCTACTGGGGATGTGCCCGCCACCAAGGTACATGCCCTTGACCGGAATTGAACCTGGGACCTTTCAGTCCACAGACTGATGACGCTCTATCCGCTGAGCCAAACCGGTTTCAGCTGTTTCTTAATTTTTAAATGTTCTCTGACTTCAAATTGAATTAAAGATACTTGTGATTTAAATGTATTTATTTCATAATACAGAACCTAAAATGAGGGCTGGGATACCTACTACTATTATTCTCTCCTTTTTAAAGTAGAGCAGAAATATATGGGTGACATATAATGGGATTTTAAAAACAGAACTAATAATTCACAGACCTTCACACTCATCAGCTGCATTACTTGTATTAAAAGAATTTGTAATGAACTTTGTATATGGCTTTTGGCAAAGGAACTTCAGCTCATTCTTTTTGAAATGAAGTTGTTAGAACTCAAGGTTTCTTTTCCAATCAAAACGTTAGGAAGTGCCGCTCCCAAAGCAATTGAGCAGCCAGGCTTTTGATTTCTGAGAAATTCTGCTCTGGTGACCAGGGAATGAAAGGTCAGTCTTGAGGAAGTTTCTGGAACAAGAAGAATCTCAATGAAATTGGCTGGAACTTTTTGAGTGAGGAAAAAAAAAAATACCCCTTGAATAAAGCAAGGTATATGGGAATGAAGGTCACGGTGTTATCAAATTCAACCTAGGCATGTAGTCAGATCCTTTGAAACTTTTTCCCATGGTTCAAATTCTTATTTGTTGCATTTTTTGGCATGATGGCTAAGTGATTTGGGGCACTGGCCCAAAACTCACAAGGTTTTTGTTGTTGTTGTGTGTTACAACAAATTAATAAATTAGAGGAAATCGTTTTTCTAAAATTCACTGTGACTAGCCCATTTGGGAGGGAGGGGGATTACAATTCCTTATATGTTCCTTTTGCATTTTTAATTCTTTTTCCCAAAGGTCGTCATGATAAATTTTATAGAGCAGTTGAATAAAGCAATTATCCAAGTATAATCCAAGGAACACTAGAGGTCCCCAAGACCCTTTCAGGAAATCTGCAGTCTCCTCCCTTTTCCAGTTCAAAACCTATGTGAAGCCAAAACTGGTTTGGCTCAGTGGATAGAGTGTCAGCCTGAGGACTGAAAGGTCCCAGGTTCGATTCCAGTGAAGGGCATACACCTTGGTGGTGGGTACATCCCCAGTAGGAAGCGTAGAAGAGGCAGCTGATGGGTGTTTCTCTCTCATTGATGTTTCTAACGCTCTATCCTCCCTTCCTCTCTGTAAAAAATCAATAAAATATATTTTTTAAATAAATAAATAAATAAATAAATAAATAAATAAATAAATACTTTGTGAAGTCAAAATTTTTTACGGTTTCAACAACAACAAAAAACATCTATTGTGGTAGACTAACTACAGACATGGACAAGAGAGTGTATCTTCTATTAAGCCAGACAAAAAAAAAATGTAAAACAATTCATTTTCACTTTTCTGTTTTGAAAAATATAGCTATATTTAACAGATATATGCCATTCATATAAAAAATGTATTAGTGCTCTTTACCAGTTATTTCTAGTTTTTGTTTGTAATGTAGTAATGAGTGCATATTTTTAATCTCTTAATTTTAAAGTTTAATACAGTAGATATGAAGAGTTAGAACCAACTCAAACCAAAGCATACAGGGTCTTCCATAAGTCTTGGGAATATAAAGGGGTAATGTTATAAAACAATTCTGAGAAATGCTGAGAAAGGGATCCCCCTTCTAGAACAGTGACAGCAGCTGCTGGAGGATGAGAGACCACATGGAGTGGAGCCATTGTCTCCCAGCTGAGGCCTTGCTCCATCAGCCACCTCAGATGGCTTGCCATTGGACCACAGGTGCATGCGTAAGCCCAGCCAAGGGCAGATATGTTTGGCTGAGATGAAAAGAACCATCTTCTGAGGAGCAATAAATCATCTTCGTTTTAAGCCAAGTTTGAGGGTGGTTTGCTCTTTAGCATCATTTTGTTGATAAATAACTGATTTCTCCTTCCTCTGATTTCTCCAGAGAATTTGCCATATATTTGCAATGAGTCCCACACATTTAGGTTTCATTATATGTTGTCATATTATAAACCGGTGTTTCTAAAGTACTTAAGGAACTAAGGTAGATCTTAGCTTTTCTTTTTTGGATCAACAGTTTATGGACCAATTAAGAACCTGAAATTTCTAGGCAAAGAAGAATTTTCTTTAAAATTGCTTATTCCTTACCCAGCTTTCTTTTTTTCCCTCTGAATGTTAAAAAAAAAAAAGGGTGAGGGTCGGAGAAACTTCCCTTTTGAGAAATCAGCTTATCTTTCCTGTGCTTTTTTCCCTCTAAGACTCAACCTCAATAACCCCAAAACTCAATGAGCATAGAGACTATTCAGCCATACCCCTCGAGCCTGATCTGCCAGAAGAAAGCATCTCACTTTAATAGCTTCCACATGCCTATCATCTAGGACTCTGAAACTCTAGGACTCTGTAATCTGCTTTCTCCATCATTTTTGTTATTACTATTATTCTGGAAGCTGTTCAAAAGAAAAGTGAGTCACTGCCTAAAGAGAGATTGCATCCTGCTCCGTGGTAGCCTCACAATGCTGCCGCTCCAAGACACTCCCTACATGCCTGCTCAGAATTGCCAGAAGTCCCCTGACACCCTGTGCTCTAAGCAGGACAAAGATGTGAAGCTTGTCTTCCAGACACTCACATTGCCTTTCCCGTATCCATGTCTTCTTTCTGCTCACCCCTCTCCTCAACTCCCTAGAAACTTCCAGGCCTCAATGCCTTTTCTGAGTAACAAAAGTGCCCACTACATTCTCCCTTCAAAATGTTCCATGCTCCCAAAGTTACTTGTTTTTGTTTGGATTTTTGTAATTTAATTTTTTCAATTAGAATTGACATACAATAGTATATTCGTTTCGGATGTGAAACGTGGTGATTAGAAGTTACTCGTTTTTCATATAAATGAGCAAACAAAACAGAAACAGAGCTATGGACACAGAGAACAGACTGGTGGTTGTGGGAGCACGGGAGTAGAATGAGTGGAAAAGGTGCAGGACTGAGAAGTTCAGGTTGGTAGTTACACAATAGTCAAGAGGATGTAAAGTACAGCCTAGGGAGTACAGTCAATAATATTGTAATAACTATATACAGTGCCAGGTGAGTACTGGAAATATCAGGGGGAATATTTTGTAAAGTATATGACTATCTATCCACTATGCTGTACACCTGAAACTAATCTAATATATATATATATACATATATATATATATATATATATATATATATATATATGTATGAAACATACAATTTCATCTCTGTATTATTAGTTTTTTATATATATAAAAGCCTAAACAACCGTTCGATCATTCAACTGTTTGACCGGTAGCTATGATGCCCATTGACTACCAAGGGGCAGATGCTCCGGCCAGTAGGTTATCTTGCTGTTGGGGTCTGGGCAAGATGGGCCAGACATGCCCTAGAGCCCTCCCACAGTCCCCCCCCCCGCCCTAATCTTGCACTGGTGGGGTCCCTCAGCCTGACCAGTGCCCTCTCACAATCTGGGGCCCCTCAGGGGATGTCAAAGGCCCGGTGCATGGATTTGGCCCAATCCCAACAGGCCAGGCAGAGAGATCCCACCACTGCATGAATCCATGTACCAGCCAGATTCTGCCCGATTCCCACAGGCCAGGATGCGGGACACCACCAGAACACAAATCCATGTACCAGGCCTCTAGTACAAAATAATATTGAATGTAAACTATAATTTAAATTTTTTTCTTTTTTTATTACATTTATTGTAATAAACAAGTTGTTTTTTTCTCCAAGTCCTTACCACTGTCATCATCCTTATCAAAGTCTCCTTCACCTCATCTTGGTTTCAGACAGAAAAATTTTACTAAAAATCATTAATGTGATAAGAATTTGCTTCATAAACTCACTTGAATAAGCATTTGGATAGAGGGAATATCAGTTAGTAAAATTATATCAATGATAATGATAATGACAGAGCCTGTTGTCTGCTCACCAAGGTATCTTCTACTCTCCTTCCTGGCACACTGACTGTTTCACGTCCAACCTTCCTTGGAAATGTCTGTTGAAGAACTTAGATTTGCCTGGCTCCCTGAATAACTGTGTGGAGGAGAGTGCCTTGCCAACCTGTTAACTACTATATGTGCAACACAGAAACTTTAATTTTACTTAAACTACAAAAATATTGGGGTGTAATTTGTTACAGCAGTTATAACTACCCTAGCTAATCACTATCCTTTCATAATGTGATTTATCCTTTTGATGACACATTAATCCCGTTACAAACAGAGGTCACCAAACTTTTTATTTGCAAGGTCAAATAGACCATTCAATTCTGTCATTGTAGCAGGAAACAACTCACAAACATTATGTAAAACAAACGGGCATGACCGTGTTCCAAAAAAAAATAACTTTATTTGCAAAGAGAGGAGGGAGGCTGGATTTGGTCTATAGATACACTTTGCCAACCCCTTTGGTAAATGATCAGTAAGCAAAAATCAAGCAACAGTTCCTTCACTAAAGAATCTAGAAGCATATCTTGCTGGTATGGGCTATAGCCAATGATCTCTCCTCTAGCTGTACTGAATAGAGTGCTTGATCGGGGCTGCTCTTTATAAGATGACTTTATGCTCATATCTGGTGTCTCATCCATTATGACTAAAACATCTAAGGACTGATCGAACTCAAGCTTCTTTTTATGGTGATAGATCCTGAGAAGTTAAAAATGCCCCTTAAAAATCTAATTCTGGGATCACACAGTTTCATCTCTGTATTCTATTAGTCAAAGCAAGTCACAGATTCAGCCCAGAGTCAGTAGGAGGGGGACCAGGCTCCCCTCGTGAAAGTGGAGTGGCATGTACTCACTGGCAGGGGAGAATTGGCAGCCATATTTGCAGGCATCTTACCATAACAGCTCACATCATTTCCATTCCAACTCACATCTTGTCCTATTCCCAACACCTAAGACCTCTTTGTATCTTAATCACGCAATGTTTCTAAGTGCCCATGGGAGAATCCTACCTTCAGACAAAGAAGAGGAAAATAGGATTGATCTAAGTGAAGAGTTTGTGGAAGGACTTCAACAGAAAAGAGCTAAAAGCAAGAGTGTTTGGGGCAACCTTAAAATAGTTCACGTGAGAGAACACAGGGTGAGTCCATAATGAGTAATAAAGGCTGTGAGGGGAAGAAAGAGCTGGGAGACTTTCAACTTTATCCTATTTGATGAGATAAATCAACTATTAAGCGGGGAAATATTTGGGGAGGGGCCACCTTCTTTGTTTTATCCCCTTCGGTTATAACACTGGGCCTTGGGCCTGATCCAAGGGAGCAGCAGTTTCTGGGAGAGTCGTTTTCTGCAAGCCCCTGCTTGAAAAAAAAAAAAGAGAAAAAATGAAGGAGATGAAGTTCAGGATGTGCCATTCAGAAAGGCACTCCACGCAAGGCAATAATACCTTCTGATTCTTACGATGCCTCTAGCACCTGCATTTTACAAGTACTCAGGACATGAAATTACAGCTTCTCTACATTTTTGTTCCATTGGATCAGGAACTTCGCTAGAGTTATCAAAGTATATAAATCAATGACATTTGACACATGCCATGCCAGGACAATGTGGAGAGCAAGGTTTTCATCTCTAAACGCAATGTGCATCTTCAGAACAACTTATAAAGGAATAAAAGGACAGCAAGATTGACAAGAGAAGATGTCATCAGTTGATTTCCAAAGCAGGGGGAGTCTCCAAGATCTTCAAAAGGCTGATGGAATCAAAGGGGAGAGAGGAAGATGAGGAATTGATTTGCTGATTCAAAAAAAAAAAGAGAGAGAGAGATCTTTTCTTTTTCTCTTCTCCCAATGTGGTAATATAGGGAGAAAAGAAATGTGATGGAGAAAGGAAGAATAATCTCATGGGAACTTGCAAGGAAAGCCACTGGGACCTTTTTGAGAATATCTCTAAAGAGCTTATTGCTGCATTTTACATCCTCTCCTTCCCCTCTGTCTCCAGAACTCTCCTAATCAGACCAATAGATGACCCTTCTTAATGTCACAAGATTTTTTCTCAAAGCAAGAAAGAGAAATTAAAAGTTGACTGCTATGGGTTAAATAAAGGAGAAATAAATGATGATAGATGATAGATAGATAGATAGATAGATAGATAGATAGATAGATAGATGATAGATAGATAGATAAAAAATAATTCCTCTTCTATTCTGTTTATGTTTTTCTTTTACTATCTTTATTGAAGAGACTTTTTAAAAGAATTTTTATTCATTTGAATCCTTATTCTTCAGTCAAGCAATGTACAAACCCAGCAGGCACCAAAGAACACTACCAATGCTACCACACGTGGGTGACAGAAAACATTTGAGACCATTTATTTTTCTCTCTTTGTCTTTTGCTTTTGGTATTTTAATTATGATGTGTCTTGATGTGGTCCTCTTTGGATTCCTTTTGTTTGGGTTTCTGTGTGCTTCCTGGACTTGTAAGTCTATTTCTTTCACCTGGTGGGGGAAGTTTTCAGTCATTATTTCTTCAAATAGGATTTCAGTATCTTGCTCTCTCTCTTCTTCTGGCACCCCCATAATTCTGATGTTGGTATGCTTGAAGTTGTCCTAGAGGCTCCTTATACTATCTTCATATTTTTAGATTCTTTTTTCTTCTTGCTTTTCCAGTTGAGTGTTTTCTGATTCCTTATATTTCAAATCTTTGACTTGTTTCTTATGAACCTCTAGTCTGCTGTTAGATCTCTTTATAATACTTTTTATTTCAGTCAATGTATGCTTAATTTTTAGTTGGTTCTTTTTCATATCCTCAAGGGTCTAGCAAAATTTATTGGCCTTTTCTAGGAAATTATTAAAAAACCTTATAATAATTGAACTTTATATCCAGCAGTTTGCTTTCCTCCATTTCTTTCATTTGTGATCTGCTTCTTTGTCTCCACATTTTGGCTGCTTCCCTGAGTTTACAGAGTGGCTTTGTGTGGTAGGTGTCCTAGAGAGCCCAGTGGCTCAGCCTCCCCAATTACCTGAGGTGGGCACGCTTGGTGCACCTCTTTGTGGGCTGTGTGCACATTCTTGTTGTAGGTAAGCCTTGATTGTTGTTGATATCACCAAGAGGAATTGACCTCCAGGCCCATTGGTTGTGAGGATCAGCTGTGTCTATGCCTGGAGAAATTCTGTGCTGGAGACACCCTTATGAGACAAGACTTGCAAAATTGCAAAAGCCTCTGTGCTCAGCTTGGATAGGGAGGAGTCTCAGGGTGGAGCAGACAGCCTTGGCTTCCCATCAGCCCTGCCCTATGAGGCCCCTGGGTCTCAGTGTCCCTCAGTAATTGCTGCAATCACCTCTGAGAGAAAGCTGCCCTCAAGTTTTGTCCACTGCCAGACAATCCAGTTTCTCCCTGAATGTGTCTGGGTTCCCAGAAATACGCCCAGAACTGGAGTTCAGCACAGTCGGGAGTTTCTCTCTTCTTCCCGCTTTAGAAAGCCAGCCACACACTTGCTCCTGGTGATGGAAGAAGCCAACCTTCCACAAAGCCTGGCCAGAGGAGGTTAAGGCAACAAAGTTTCAATGTCTGTTCAACCAGAAGGCTTGGCTCTGCTACAGGCTACAAAGTTTCAATTATAAAAAATAAATAAATCCTGGATACCAGGGCCTCTGCTTGAGTCACTGGGGAGCGTGGCTGGCCTGCAAAGCATCACAGGCCCCTTGCCCAGACCACCTCATGCCCCAAGAGAACACTCATCCTGATCCAGGACACCCTTCAGGACAAACAAGCTGGCCCCACCCATGCAGCAGGCCTGTATCCTATCTAATAAAAGAGTAATATGCAGATTGATCATCACTTCAACACACAAGATGACTGCCCCCATGTGGTCACAAGATCCTTCCCTCATGTGGACAAAAGATGGCCACTACAAGATGGTCATCAGGGAAGAGCAGTTGGCAAGGACCAAGCCTGCAAGGGAGATCTGTTGGGGGTGATCAAGCCTGCAGGAGAGGGTAGTTAGGGGTGACCAGGCTGGCAGAGGAAGGAAGTTGGAGGTGACTGGGCCTGTAGGAAAGGGAAGTTGGGGGTGACCAGGCCCACAGTGTAGGGCAGTTAGGGGCAAACAGGCTGGTAGGGGAGCAGTTAGGCATCAATCAGGCTGGCAAGGAATTGGTTAGGGGGGTGATCAGGCTGGCAGGCAATCAAGAAGGCAGGCAGGTGAGCAGTTGAGAGCCAGCAGTCCTGGATTGTGAGAGGGATGTCCAACGGGCAGTCGGACATTCCTCAAGGGGTCCCAGATTGCAGAAGAAACAGGCTGGGCTGAAGGACACCCGCCCCCCCCCCATGCATGAATTTTGTGCACCAGGCCTCTTGTCAATAATAAAAATACACATAAAAAAGAAATAGGGTGAGAAAATTGAGGCAAAGAGAAAATAAGTATAGAGGCAATAATGGTATATCAGCCAGGGTTCTTCAGAGAAACAGCGCCAATAGGGTGTGTATATAAGCAGAAAGAGGTTTATTTTAAGAAACTGGCTCACAAGGTTATGGTCACTGGCAAGTCTAAACCCTGCAGAGTGGGCTGGCAGGCTGGGAACCCAGGAAGAGGCAATATCCCAGTTCAAGTCCAAAGGCTGTGTGCTGGCCGAGCTCCCTGTTGTTCAGGGGGGATGAGGCTTTCGATCTATTCAGGCCTTCAACTCATGGAATGAAGCCCACCCTCATTATGGAGGGCAGCCGCTTTATTCAACGTTTACCAACATAAACATGAATCTTATCAAAAAAAAACACCAACACAGAAACACCCAGAATAGTGTTTGACCATATAGCTGGGCGCTGTGGCCAAGTTGACACATAAAATTAACCGCCAGAAAGGCCAAGATTAAAAGTTACGCCCCAAACTGCATGATGTGAAATCCTATGGACATAGCTGGTCTATAATTACACTCTCCGTTTCCTAGCTAACGAAGCAGGCACTGGAACAGACGCTCCCCGGGGAAAACATGTTTGCTAACAGAGAAAACTGCGCGAAATTTCTCCCACGGGTCCTCACAAAGAGGGCATTGGGTGTTGCACGGAGCAACTTTCCCAGTCGGCTTCCCTAAATAAATCCCATGGCTTGTTTCCAACACACAAACTCCATAAAAATAATTGTGTGAAAAAAAGCGCGTTTTATGGCCTAATTCAGCAGCATCTAGGGATGGAGTTTAGAATATCTCCTCCGGGAACACATGGATTCCAAACCCTTGAGGCGGTTCTTCATGAGTATTATTACCCCCAACTTTTTTTTTTTTAATAAAAGTTGCATAGCGGGGAATTTTTAATTATATTCTCTGGCTAGCCTGGAAGTCATATCGCATGTAGGCATATAGGCCATAGCTAGCAGACTGTTAAACTTTCACAGGTCCGGAGAGAAACTGCCATCCCCTTATTAAAACGAGAAGCTTAACCAAGTCTCAGGCGTGAATAGACTCGCATCGACTACTGTGGGGAGTTGATCCAAGGTAGTGACTCTGAGCAAACCCGGCATTGTAGCATTTCTGGGGTGGCTGCAAACATGGGCCGGTGAATACATGAGTCCCCGAAGTTATTCACTGCAGGCTGTGGCTGTGAGTATCTCATCATGGAATATGTGGTGAACGGGAGTTACCAATTATCACAGCACCCGTTTATAATGTCAGGAAAGCACCTGCAGAACAATGGCTCTTACACGCAGAATGTAAGCCATGTTTCGGTTCTAGTGACTCTTTATACCGAATCCAAAAAGTTCTCTTGCCCTGGCTGGTGTGGCTCCCTTGGTTGAGTGTCATTCCCCTGAGCCAAAATGTCATTTATTTGATTCCCAGCCAGGGCACATGTCTGGGTTTCAGGCTCGATCCCCACCCCCCAGTCGAGGTTTCTCTCTCTCTCTCCTTTTCCCTTCCTCTCTCTTTAAAATCAATAAAAATGTATTTTTTAAAATGCTAATATTAAATTTTAATATTAAATAGTAATTTTTAATATTAAATTTAATATTAAATTTTTCTCTAGCCCTACTTAGAAGCCAAGAAATAAGAAAAATGGATCACTTAGATTGGTCCACCAATGAAGATTGTCCAGCTGTCATGACAAATTTGTAGTAAATTCCATGAATAATAGAAAAAAAAACTTAAACCAAGAGAAGCATGTTAGACCTGGAGAACATAACAGAGCCAAAAAAACATTGATAGTCACGGTCAGAGCAAAAGGGCAGGCAAGAAGAGAGTGAGAAAACTGAAACAATAAAATAAAGGATCTTTGTCTTATTTAAAAAAGAAAAAAGAAAATTCCAGTTTTCGATTTTACAGGAGACCCCATTTTATTAAGTTAAAACTTCCAAGGTTGATAATAAATTAATTGCTGGTGTAAAATGAAGGAGAGTTTTTAGAGTTAAAAAAAAAAACGTTAGGGCTGAACCTGGGACCCTTTGGTCTGCAGGCCGACGCTCTATCTACTGAGCCAAACCAGTTTCAGCCCTAACATTTTTTTTACTCTAAAAACTCTCCTTCATTTTACATAGAGCATAGAGTGGCCTAAGACTCAATGTTTAGTAAACCAAAATATGCTCAGATTTGTTCATTGCTGTTCCCTGTTATGAAAGCTGCTTCTTTCAACTGATTGGTTGGAAACAACAGCATAGCAAATTAAGGACAAATTGGTGTATAAGTCATCCATTTTGTCAACTTAATTGAATTCTTCATGTTAAGGACTTTGTCACCAACAATGATGACTAAGACTGAAAAGGAAGATGAAGAAAAGTTACGTAGAAGAAAATCAAAACTTAAGATTTATAGTGTGATCCAGTTGACTAGTTTCAACTGGAAAACACTAGTTGTGGAGAAACTGATTAAAATTTCAGAGAAAATCATTTCCAACAGAAAAATCATTTTTTATTATCCTTATAAATAAATATTTTTGTTTGCCATCATAATTTTAAACAGAAAGTTTTCTTTATATTGTGGCTACTACTGTGTCTGACTGCCTTGCATGTTCTTCATCAGTGCTGTGAATAAAAGGTCATTGGATAAATAAATTATTTTTTAACACACTGTTGCCGGTTGAATTGTGTCCTCCAGAAATCCACATGTTGGATTGTAACCTCAGAATGTAACCTTTTTGCAGTTATTGCACATGTAATTAATTAGGGCCTTGGTCCACAAACTGTGGCTCGTGAGCCACATGCAGGTCTTTGGCCCATTGAGTGTGGCTCTTCCACAAAATACCACAGCCTGGGGGAGTCTATTTTGAAGAAGTGGCGTTAGAAGAAGTTTAAGTTTAAAAAAGTTGGCTCTCAAAAGAAATTTCCATCGTTGTACTGTTGATATTTGGCTCGGTTGACTAATGAGTTTGCCGACCACTGAGAGGGATAAACTCATACTAGAGTGATCCAATACTATGGATGTCTCATGAAAAGGGGAAATTTGGACACAGATATGCATACAGGGAGGAGGCCAGATGAACATGAAAACAGAGGTTGGGAGGTGAGTATAAGCCAACGAACATCGAAGATTGTCAACCAACCACAAGAAGCCAGAAATGAGACACAGACCATGGTCTTCCTCAGAGCCCTCAGAAGGAAGCAACCCGCTGACACCTCAATCTCAGACTCCTAGCCTCCAGAGCTGTGATTCGATGACGTTCTGTTGTTGAAGCCACCCAGTTGACGGTATTTTGTTATGAAGTCCCACCAAACCAATACACACATTCCTGGGTAAATATTTTAGACATGGGTTCAGTGGATTTAAAGTTGTGTTCATGAAATTCGTACCTATAAATTAAACCAAATCCCTGGACTAAATAAAATATGACAAACAGGGACAAGAATAAAGACCCTGCTCTCTTCTTTGTGGACACATAACAAATGGAAAAAACGGCTAGCACAAGCAATGGCAGTCTTCTGTGCTTGTTTTCAGCTCGGACTTCATTTGCTAGTGAAGACCTTTCTTCCAAGACCTACTAAGAGAAAAGGATTGCTGCCTTTGATCAGAGAGTCTATGTTCCCTCCAGCAAGGTAATATGCTGTAAGCCTCCCAGTAAAAGGTTACAGTACCTTGCCGAAACCAGTTTGGCTCAGTGGATAGAGTGTTGGCTTGCAGACTAAAAGGTCGCAGGTTCGATTCTGGTCAAGGGCATGTACCTTGGTTGCGGGCACATCCCTAGTAGGGGACGTGCAGAAGGTGGCTGATCGATGTCTCTCTCTCATCGATGTTTCTGACTCTCTATCTCTCTCCCTTCCTCTCTGTAAAAAATCAATAAAATATATTTTAAAAAAATAAAAGGTCACAGTATCAATGTCTTTATCTCTGTGTGTTACCTCTCCACTGAGGGACTTCAGAAAGGAATGGAAACCTGTCCCATAGTAGGCGGTGGAAGGCAGGCGACTAACACACATCATATCCCCACTTTATAAATGAGAAAACCAATGCTTAAGAATATAGTTTCCTCAAGATCTTACAGCTAGGAAGTAAAAGGCATAATCTAAAGTGGAGAATGGTGTCCCGACCCGCGGGTTAAGTCAATGAGGACCCTAGAGGGGGAGTGAGGATGAAAGGGACAAGAGACACAAGGAATGGAGACAAGACAAAGTTCTGATCAAGTCTCATTTATTCAGGAGTAGTTTGGGGTATTTACAGGGAAAAGGAGGAATGAGGCCTAGCCCTTAAGGTGAAACACCTGGCCTAACCCTTAAGGTGAAATACCTGGCCTAGCCCTTAAGGCGAAACACCTGGCTTACGGGAAAGAGAGAGGGTTTGGGGTAATAGAAACCTAGCCCGAGGTTAGTGCTAACGTGGCTGGAGCTTACTACAAAATGGCTGTCAAGCACAACAAGTTTCCCACAGAATGGAAGGAGAAAAGTATAGCCTTCTTTGCCATGACTTCATCCTCAATAATACGGGGAGACAGTAAATTACTTTGGTAGGGATGCGTCACATGATATTTGTGTAGTTTAGAAACACTACTCATAGAGCAGTGAAGAAGATGGTTAAAAGTTTAAGACTGGCAACTAGAAGACCCCCATCATGTCATTGCAGTGATCTCACGGTGAGTAGTAATGGCTGAACTATGGTAGTGGCGGTGGCAAAAAGGGGAAAGATGAGATATATATCTAGATTATGGAACAGACTCTTGAAACATTGGAGGGAGCACAGGGAATCCGATCTAATAGCAAGGGAATATGCTAGTTGACCATCAGGCCCTCACAAAGATAGCAACACCAACAGCCAACAAGGAGGGAATATGCTAATTTATTGCCACACCCTCAAAGATGGTGGCACCCACAGCCACAAGATGGTGGTGCCCAGTCCCCTCAGCCACGTGGGGGTGGCAGGCACATGGCACGGCCTGGCCCAGCCCTGCCCAGCCACTCCACATGCCTGCCTCTGGAGTCCCCCAATCCCCTCAGCCCCCCAGCTGCCCAGGGCCAGCCCAAGGCACAGGCGAGCCTCAGATGGCAGCTGCCCAGCCTCCCAGGGCTGCCCAAGGCTCAGGTAACCAGAGCTGGCTGAGACTTGCACTGCTGGCAGTGGCAGCAGCAGAGGTGTGATGGGGGTGTTGCCTTCCCCTGATGGCCAGATCACCTCCTGCCCTTGAGGGCTCCCGGACTTGGAGAGGGGGCAGGCCAGGCTGAGGGACCCCCCCCCCCCCGCGACACACACACACACACACACACACACACTTCAGTGCATGAATTTTCATGCACCAGGTCTCTAGTAATCTATAAAAAGTACCAACAATTCAAAATGAGGACAGATAAAATAGCCAAGAACATTACTCAAAGCCACTGAAAAGATTTAAGAGGTAGAAAAGAAATTTAAAAAGAAAAAGGGGGGGTGGAGAAAAAATAAATAAAATTAAATTAAAATAAAATAAAATAAAATATTTTCTAGGCAGAGAACCCAGCAACCTACCCTAAAATTTAACAAAACTCTGGGCTTGACAATTCTCTTTCAGAAAAAGTGTCATGGGACTTCTGATGACCAGCATAGTTCAAGATCAGAGCTGGGCCAACCATCTTCATATGAAATGGAACACCACTGAAAATTAATAGGCTGGTGAATTTTGAACTAAAGAGTTTGGTCTTTCATTTATTTTGGCCAAAATGTTTTTCATCAAACGTGTAAATCAAATTTTAAAAGTTGGCTTCTCAAAGGCATAAATAGCTACAGGTCAGTTGCAATTGGTTTATGTAAGGTTAATTCCTAAGTTCAACATAATAAGATGAAGTCTGGGCTCAGGGGGAAAAAAATGTGTACACTTTTTATTTGAATATTTGGAAGGAAGACCCCTATGTTTGTGATCATTCTTTCACAAGGGTGGAGATGACACTGAGAGTGAAAGTAAAGTGAGAGAATAACCCTAGAAACATGGAATTGTACTTTGATGTGATGATGTATAAACAGGTATGAGAAGGATGATGCTTGTGTCAGAAGATGTACATGAATATACACATTGAGATCAAAGGATAAGTCTTAAAGAGAATGGGATCGTTTCCCAAAACTAGACACTTCAGTGACACTGACCTACTTTATCTTTCTCCAACTTGTCATTCTGTCCCAAAATGTCATAACTTTGCCATTCTGGAATCTTGTCCAGGAACATCTTCAGCGTAGTGTTTTTGAAATGGAAAAAAAAAAAACATCAAGTCATGCAGTCCTGGATTTGGAGGTCACAGCTGCCTCTCTAACTGTGTAAATTTGAGCCTTTGTTATTTTTGACATCAATTTCAGGATCTGAAAAATGGGGATAAAATATCCACCCATACGGTGGTTATATGGTTCAAGTAAGACAATATTCCTGAAGCATTTACCACAATATTATAGGATAACGTGTAAGGCAAGTTCTGTGATAATTTCCACAGAACCCCTAATTCCCTACTCAGCGACTTGTGCTTATGCTTTACAACCCTGATGTAGTTTCAACTCCATCGTCCTTGTCAATGACCCCAAGGGACGCTTAGCTTCTTTCTCCATTCTGTCACAGCACCTACATCGCCTTAATGTGATTGTTTGTCTGTGTATCCCGTGTAGACTTATGACTTTATTAATTCCTTGTGTGTTTTCTACTGTCATGATGATAGTCTAGAAGATTTTGTTTTGTACGAAAGGCATTCATAAATATATCATTTATTAAAAAATAGTATCTGCTATTTGAGACAATTAAAAAGCAGATTGCTCAGTATTTGGAAATGTTTTAGTCTATATTAAAGAGACCATCTCTCTCCTCTGGCTCCCACTTACCTAATAGTCATCCTTTGATTTCTGAATGTTCCCTCCTCTTCTTTATCACCTTGCCTCTCATGTTTTCTCAAGAAAAAACTTTTTTTTTAGTAAACTGATATCCTATTCATAAAATATGACCAATGGATTCTATAAAATATTCTTGAAACATATAAGTCAACATAAAGGCAATATTGATTGCAAAGGATGAAAAAACGACTGCTGTAGCAAGAAAAATTCAAAGTGATGAATAGCAAGAACCTACAACCAAGATTACCCAGCAAAGCTATCATTCAGAATTGAAGGTCAAATAAAGAGCTTCACAGATAAGAAAAAGTTAAAGGAGTCCATCACTACTAAAACAGTATTATATGAAATACTGAAAGGTATTATTTAAGAAGAAAAAGGTAAAGATAAAAATGATGAACAATCAAATATATATCTATCAACAAGTGAATCTAAAAATCAAGTGAATAAAAAATCTGATGAACAGAATCAACTGGTGAATATAATAGAATCGGGGGCATAGAAAGGGAGTGGACTGACTGCTGGAAACCATACATTGTCTCACTAATAGAAAGATGTGAACAGGAGATAAGAAGGCTAGTCAACCTTAATTGCTCTGAAAGGTCAGAGCTAATCACTCACTGTTTAGTTGAAACATTGTTAGCTGAAGCAGCCTCTACCTGTTTGTTTCATGTTAATTTCTGT
This sequence comes from Lasiurus borealis, assembly GCA_004026805.1. NCBI lineage: Eukaryota > Metazoa > Chordata > Mammalia > Chiroptera > Vespertilionidae > Lasiurus > Lasiurus borealis. The sequence continues at coordinate 1,145 of PVJN01026727.1, read as the reverse complement.
TCTTGTAATTTCCTGCCTAAAGGCTATGGTTATGTCCCAACGTCTTAATAAAAGGGAGAAAAAGGCCAGAGCAAGAGGTAGTCCTTTCCACTAGAGGAAGGCTCCCTCCTGGCCCCCCAATATCATCAAATTAATGCTTTTCTAGTCTCTCTCTTCATTTGCGTGCAGCCTCCTCCAGAACCCGAACCCTGAACCACACAGGACGTGAAAAGGGGCTCCCACAACTGACAATTCTCAGGGGGAAAGGATATAGTGGGTGTGGGTAGAGACTAGACAAAAACGTACACCTATGGATGAGGACAGTGGCGGGGAGGTAAGGGCAGAGGGTGGGGTGGGAACTGGGTGGAGGGGAACTATGGGGGGGAAAAGGAGGAACAATTGTAATAATCTGAACAATAAAGATTTATTAAATTAGAATAAAGGAGGACAAAGGGAAAAGACACGGATAACCAATTACCAATATTAGAAATGAATGTAAGAATATCAGCACAGATCCTTCATACATCAAGAAGTTAATAAGAAAATAATTTGTTCAAAATAATTCAATAAATTTGACAACTGAAATAAAATACACAAATTCCTTGGGGAAAAAAAACTCTTTAAAACTGGTTTTATACAAAAAGGAGGAGAAAATCTGCATAGCACTAAAGAAATTGAATTCATAATTTAAAATCTTCCCAAACCCCAAAGAAAGCTCAGGCCAAGATGGCTTCAACAATAAATTTTATTAAACAATTACTATCAGTCTTATATAAAATCTTTTTGAATATACAGGATGAGGGGGTACTTTCCAACTGATTTTATGAGGTTTAACATAACCCAAATACCAAAACCTAATGAGAACATTACCAAAAAAAAAGAAAAAGAAATTATAAAGCAATGTTCTTCATGAATATAAATGAAAATATTTTTATCAAAATATTAGCTAATCCAATCCAGCAATGCCTAAAGAGATAATACATCATGACAAAGTATTCAAGATTAAATTTACATTTATAAATCTGTCAATATAACTGATTACAGAATAGAATTTTAAAAAAATCATATGACTATCTTAATACAGGCAAAAAATATTTTTGACAAAATTAAACATCAATGAATCACTTTTTTAAATTTCTTGGAAAAAAATTTTACAATGATAAGGG
>PVJN01026726.1:0-28784 GCA_004026805.1 Lasiurus borealis | reverse complement strand
GGGAGCTGGGTGGAGGGGTACTATGGAGGGGAAAAAAAGAGAAACAAATGTAATAATCTGAATAATAAAGATTTAATTAAAAAAAAAAAGAAATTCTCTGACCTTTTTCATAGTCTCTTGCTTTGCAAATAGGTGAATAACAACAGAATACAGAGGCTGGGTGAGCCAGAATTGGTGTCTCTAAGTTGAAGGGATCTGGCCCCTGCTTCTGGCCAAGCCAAGCACACCCTTCGAACTTACTGTCAAGTCACAGAGGGAGGACCTGGCAGACGCTTTGGGCTCAGGAAGCAAAGAGGAATCCTGCCTGAGAAGAGAATGAGAGCCACATGTCAGGATAGTGGGGCTCAGTGGTTGAGAATCAACCCAAAAGCCAAGAGGCCACCGTTTAGATTACTGGTCAGGGCACATGTCCCAATCCCAGTAGGGGGTATTCAGGAGGCAGCCAATCCATGATATTTATCTCTCATCGATGTTTCTACTTCTCTAACTCTCTCCCTTCCTTTCAGTCTAAAAATCAATAAAAACACATTTTAAAAAAAAGAATAAGACTATAGGGGAGCTGTTGTCTAATACTTGAGCCCTCTCTCCCCTGCCCCGCTTTAGGGCTGGTTCATAGAGTGAGGAAGACGCTGAACTTCTGGCGGTTGTTTCTCACTGGGAAGAAAGTGTTGGTCTGCAGTGAGCGCTGTTCCTGGGGACACCTGGGAGTTCAGTGTGCCCCACTTTCTTGTCACAGGAAGCAGCTGCCACAAAAAAATTCTTTAGAACAGAGATTCTTTTTCTAATGCTTAGCAAAAGAACCTTTTTCAAGTGAATTTTTTTTTTTTGGAATGTCAAATATATAAAAATAGTTGAAAGCCTATCAGCCCTGAACAGCCCAAAGCCCAAATGCAAGGCCTCCCTCTGTGCCTGCCCCCACTGGCAGTCTGGCCCCTCCATGGAGCTCTGGGATGGGTGGGTACGTGTGGAAAGCCACTGCTTGGGAATGCCAGGTAATATGCCTGTGAAAGCCTGAACACATAAAGTCAGGGAAACGTGAAAAATACAAACCATGCAGCATGCCAAAACACCTATAGAAGTTGAATCAGCTGGCCCCTGGGAAACGCTACTGCCAAAGGCATCCTTGAATCCTACCATATTAGCAGTGGACTGCTAGGAAAGCTTTTATCGAAAGGACACCTGAAAGCCATGCACGGCCTTAGAACATGTCATTTCTGATCCTCAGCCCTGAATTTGAATGATGACTCTGTTACTTACCAGCTGGGTGGACCTGAGAAACATCTTAAACAATCTGAGCCCTGACCTTCTCACAAGAAGTTAAGGATAATAGGCTTCTTACTCACTTTACAAGGTTGTGAGGATCCACTGAAAGTATGCACTAAAGAGGTATATAAACTGTAAACCTCTGTATTTATGAAAGGTGTTGACATTATTTAAAAAATCAGCTACTGCAAATGTCTTTCATTCACTCTGTGAAATTTTAGTAAGTAATACTCCATCTACTGTAAGACTGATTGAGTGGATTTGTATGTGACTGATCTGTATCCCACTGAACAAAGCAACAGTAAAGGGGAGCATCCCGCTCCCACTTTCTGCCTGAGCTCTCCAACCTGCTACTGCAGCTTCCTCATGGCAGGGGCTACTCCTCTCGGGGACTGGAGGCTCCCTGGTCCCCACATCTATGCAGGAATTTCAGAGCCAGCTGACCTGCTCATTCACTACATAATGGATAAACCTAACTTTCCCCATCACTGAGATTCTGGTAGCACTGCCCAACAGAACTTCCTGCAATGATGGAAATACCCCATCTGTGCATGCTTTGTACATAGCCACTAGCCACCGTGCTACTAACCCCTTGAAATGTGACTAGTATACCTGAGGAATTAATGTAGTTAATTTAATTTCAGTAACCACATGAGGCTGGACAGCACAGCTCTAAAGAAATGAAACAGAGCTCAAGACTAACCTTCTCAGTAAAATTCAGGAAAATATATTATAGGAACATCTGTAGCATTTTCAAATATAAAAACAGTGTTAAGTAAAAAATGATGGTTACACGTTCAAATGTTTTGTTAAGAGTAGGTTGAGCCCTTGTTGGTGTGGCTCAGTTGGTTGGGTGCTGTCCTGTGCACTAAAAGGTTTCAAGTTTGATTTCCCCCCTATCAGCGCACATGCCTGGATTGCATGCTTGATCCACACTTTACAGGAGGCAGCTGATGGATGTTTCTCTCTCTCTCTCCCTCTCACTTCCTATCTCTAAAAAAGAAAAGGAAAAAGAGTAGATTGAGTTCTCTATCCTAATTCAGTCTCCAATCATGCTTCTGATTTCTGAGAGCTGTGAGCCAAAACCAATGTCAGACAAGAAGACAGACATGCAACTAAGCATTTTTACATTGTGATCAAATAAAACTTACAATAACATTAATCTGACACCTATTAATGATGTGCATAATTGCTATAATGTATGTTGTAATTAGTTATAAAAGTAAGTCATTCTCATACATTTACAATTAACATAATTTTATAATGTTTGTTCTCTGGTGTTAAAAAATTACACCCATAATCCTAGCTTTTCTAAACTATTTGTAAACATTCATACCCAGCCCAGGTCCAGCATCATTAAAAAAAATCAGAATCCTGGCTCCTGAGCTATTGCTCCATGTTGTTCTGTCTCAGCCTTCATTCCCTACCTAACACAGCCTGCAGTTGAGGTGTCTGGTGTTCCTGGCCATATTGCCAAGTTCTCCCTGTCCCACTCTTGAGATGTAACTGAGCAGGGCAATTTTCACTCCTCCTTTCTAGATATTTCTGCCTGTGGGGCCAGTGTCAGATACTTTGAGGCAAATTATGTATAGAAAGCTCTGCCTGATCACCATGCAGCAAAGAAAAGGGAGGGGGGAGAAGAAAGGAAAGGGGCAGGAAGGAGGTAGCTATTTGAAGTTGCCCCAGGAAGTGCTGAAGACTGATTCTGTAGAATGGACAGAAGGCATTTGGGGGGCAAAGGGACACAGGTGTAAAAGAAGACTGAGACAGGGAGATGGAGGACCTGCACTCTGAAGAGTGGGGTCCTGGTCCTGAAGCCATGCCTGACAAGACATGGGGCACATGGGCTAAACTGGCCTCTGGGCACATCTGTTGTGCTGAGCCATCCCTGGTAATGCACTTGTAGTGGCTCTCACTCTGATACAGGGTTCACAGTGAAGAACAAAAAAATAAGTATCATCACTGCAGTCTTGGTCTATTGGAAGCTAGAGAAAGCACAGGGCAATAAGTCTCTGAAAATAAATAGAGAATAGATGGGGGGTAGGGAGAGGGAGCTGGAAAGCCTAGGAAAAAAGAAAGTTCATGGTTCCCTTGACTGGAAAAACTGCAAATATTTCAGAAAATATTAATTCCCTGGCAAGTATGGGGATAAAGATACCTCAAGTAGAACCTGAGTAACCCTACAGGCAGATGACATGCTTTCCAAGTGAAAGAGGTCAGGGCTTTAAGGTTAACTAAATGGGGCAGTTCCCTCACTGAATTTTCTACACGAAGGGTACAGATATGCCCTGCTCAGGATATCTTTTGCTAAGGTAGAAGCTGTCAAGTTTTGGTTTGTTATTCCAAGGTCCAAAAAAATAAAATAAAGGAGGAGGAATTCAGCAAGGTTGTACTAATCACAACCTTTTCTCTTCAAGGACCCTATCTATCTCCACAGTTTTCAAAAAATCAGTAACAACAAAACCCACCCACTGAGGGATTTGTATAAGCTGTACTAAACATTTCCACCTCTCTTCAGATTCTCAGATTCTCTCTCCCTCCCCCCTCTCTCTCTCGCTCTCTCTCTTTCTCTCTCTCTTTCTCTCATATTCTCCTTCTATCCTTCCCTTCTTCTCTCCTCCTTCCCTTTCTCTATATGACTCTCTCCTAGACTCTTCATAACTCCTGTACAACTCTTGACATATTCTCCATTTGCAGAACCAGCTCAGACAGAAATGATCATTTCTTGGTCTCATCGTAAACGCACTGGGAGGGAAAATTAGCCAGCCCAACTTAAATTAAAAATCAACCATGTTTAATTCAGTGGACACCAGAAGTTCAGGTAGCTTTGGAACACCTGTGAATTGTGGGACTCACCTGAGGGAGAAGAAGGATGCCAGCCCTCAGAGAAGAGAGGTATGAGCTGGAAAGACACTTGGAAATGTATTTACTGCAGTGCAATACTTCAGTGATGTCAGCAAGGACTTTCCTTGACCTTAGGGAAGAGTGGTTATCCCTGGAGGTGAGGAGAATGCTGAAACAGGGACTGGGCAAGGTCGAGCTTCTGCATGGTCTCGCCTAAGCCTGACTCAGTTTCCTCCCACTGACCCTAACAAATAAAAGCCATGTGCAGAGGAATTTGGCTCTGTCTGATCACATGCACACAGGGCCATAGAGTCACAGTCTCTTTTTGATAAAGTGCTATTTTTAAATATATTTTATTGATTTTTTACAGAGAGGAGAGGAGAGAGATAGAGAGTTAGAAACATCCATGAGAGAGAAGCATTGATCAACCGCCTCCTGCACACCCCCTACTGGGGATGTGTTTGCAACCAAGGCACATGCCCTTGACCGGAATCAAACCGGGGACCTTTCAGTCCATAGGCTGATGCTCTATTCACTGAGCCAAACCGGTTTCTGCTAAAGTGCTATTTTTAATTCCTCAGAAGCTAAGAGCTCCACTAGGAGCTCCTGATATCAAAGTCCTTGAGCTAAGAGACTATTGTGCTCCCTTCCTTTCAGAAAATTTAGTGGGAAGAAATGGCCCAGAAGACAGCATGTGGAGCAACTGTTTTAGAGATTATATAGAGGGCCTATGAGTTTATGATCTCCCAGTGGGTGTACTGTTAGGTTCCTGTCCTAATGATAGGTGATTAAATAACTAAATTGTCTATTGCAATTAGTTTTATTAGTTACCTCTATTAGGCTCCAGCACAGGAAGAACCAAAGACCAGATGATTGGGCCACCCCAGGCAACTGTGGATGAAAGGCAATTCTGCGCTGCTACTCTGATGGTGAACACTTTATGACTAAGAAGAAAACAGCAGTACAGAAATCTTTCTGTGGAAAAACTTTCAAAACTGGAGCCTTATCTCCTAGGAAACCACTCTACCCCTCCTCATTCTCTGTTCAGAAAGATGGCCAGCTTTCCTTTTCTCATTCTTAACCCATTACCATTTGCTTCTTCACAAGCTCACAGCCTAACAAAGCAAGCAAGCATTCTGGATGAGTATGCCTTTTTTAAAACTGAATTATGTCTAGCCAAAATCCAATGCCATTTCCAAAATCAGAATCCATTTGAAAAGACATTTGGGATGTGAAAATACAGGCAGCTGCTGAATAATCCCTTGATATGACAAGGATACAAGTTGAACCGAAATACAGCTGGAACCTACCTACATAACCCAGTTTCCCTTAGTGTAGTTAAGCAAATAGCATCTCTGTTGCAAGTTGTCTGGTTCCTCATACCTTCAGTAAGCAGTTTCACTGGTACTAGGGCCTCAAGGCACAGTGTCTTATAGAAACTTTCATCTACTCAGTTATTCCATGTGACCTGAGCACCCATGATAAACCAAACACTGGGCAGGGCACTAGGGGGATAAAGGGAAAGAAGAAACCATTAAGGAGCTCAAAGCAGAGCAGAAGAGGCAGGCAAATTGAATATTGTAGCTACTAAATAAAAAGTTGGTGCAAGGCACAGTGCTGATACAAAAGAGGGTCAATTCTACTAGGGAATAGGAAATTTCACAAAAGAGAAGCTTTGCATTTGAGTCTTAGGAATAAATAGAAGTTTGTCAAAAGGCCACTGTGGGAAGGTAGGAGGACTTTCAGACCTGGGAAACAGTAATATGTCAAGGTACTGAGGCATGAAACTGTAAAGTGCAATCACAAAATGGCAAGAAAGGAATTCAGTAAGGATGACACAAAGAAAGAAAGGGGAGCAGAGAGAGGGAATTGGAGAAGTAGGAAGTCCTTGGCTCATGAAGCATGTGGTTTGTCATGAGTTGAGCAGTTTGGATTTTATCCCAGTGATCAAGAGAAAATTTATCAGATTACCTGAGGTCCTCAAAGCCATTCCCACTCCTCTGTACTCTCTCCATTTCTCAAATCTCTTGTCACAGTATTCCAGTTCAAAGTTCATGAATGTAGAATCCTGACAGATTGAGAAAGTACAAAAAGTAAATCAAAGGCTACCATTACTCCAACAATAGTGGGGCAAACGTGTGACCTTCAGTAGACATTAGGTTGTTCTCAGAGCTCAACTATGGGTGAAACACCCACTTGGTGCTACCAACAGCTATGGACTTCAGCAGTGTTCATGAAGTCCTTAACCAGAAAAACAATAGCCACTTTCCCATCCCTGGAAAGCTTACTATCCCATTGTAGACCTACTGGCAAACTTCAGAACCATTAACAATCTTCTCTGACCTAGAGTCCTACAACTTTTCCAGTATTTCTTAAGTACCATTTAGCAGTACTAACTCCATCCCCTCTTAAAATACTCCATGTGGTTTCTGTTTCCTTGATCCAAATCTGGACTGGGATTTTAGAAAGTGACCCTAGTGGCTTTGTAAAGAAAGAACTGAATGCAGAGAGACTAGGGCCAGGGAGACCAATAGATGAATTATTTCAATACAAAGAAGAGATGATTAAACTCAAAATTGGGATGATGTCACTATAAATTGAAGAGAAGAGTGACTTTAAAAATGTTTAGGGCACATGACCATTTAGATGGAGGAGAAAAATACAAGGAGGTTAGAAATGTTCCCAGAGTTCTAGTCTGGGTGATTGTACTGATGGTGAAAAAGAATACAACATAGAGAAGGGGAGAAAGGGACTTGGTGGACCTTACAGATGATGAGTTCAATTTGGAAAGTATTAAATTTATAGTCTAGATATTAAGTAGGTACTTGTGTAAGTAAATCTGGGGGCAAAAGATTTAGTGTGGCTGAAACTGGTTTGGCTCAGTGGGTAGAGTGTCAGTCTATGGACTGAAAGGTCCCAAATTTGATTCAGGTCAAGGGCATGTACCTTGATTGCAGGCACATCCCCAGTAAGGGGCATGCAGGAGGCAGCTGATCGATGTTTCTCTCTCATCGATGTTTCCAGCTCTCTATTCCTCTTCCTTCCTCTCTGTGGAAAATCAATAAAATACATTTTAAAAAACAAAAGATTTAGTGTGAAAGGATTAATTCATTTTGTAGACTCAGAACATAGAAATACATAGTGGTTAAACCATTAGCGTGGATAAAACTGAAAAGAGAGTGTCTATGTAGCATGGCAGGGGGAAGGGTAATAAAGAACTAAGGAATGATCCCTGGAAAACCTAAGAGCAAATAATGGAAGAGTATCCAGCAAAAGAGACCAAGATTAATCAGAGAGGTCGAAGAATCCAGAGTATGGTGCTGAGCAAGAGGTGGTCATCTAGTACATCAAATTTTTGTTACTTTTACACATGGGTGCAGTTTTATGCAACGTGAAATAGAGGAATATTCTGTAGTTCTTGGCATCTTCACCTTCTCAGTGGGTTTTATCTCTTCTCTGTCTCCCTCCCTTCATCAAAAAGGCAAACTCCCCTTTCCTCACTGCTTCACTGACTCATCTCATTCCCTTGTTCTTCTCCAAATGGAGCCAATGTATTTCTGCCTTTACAAATAAGTGCTCCTGCTCACATCTCCCAGATATTTAATCTACCTCTCTTTAGCCAGGCAATCTGGATCAAACCCTGTGGACCCTATGCCCATGCATTTGGCTCGTGGTCACACACAGACCCATGGGTTCAGAAACTGGCAAATACACCTCTAGGGCTGTGCTGAAATCAATTCACTAGGTCATAACCAGACTATTTTTAAATGAAATATACGCAGGTAAAAAGGGATAGAAAATATAAGCATATACAGTGGTACCTCAAGATACAAGTGCCCTAACATACGAGATTTTTGAGATACAAGCCGTTGAGCGAGCGATTTTTGCTTTGAAATACGAGCAACATTTGAGATGGGAGTAATTGCATGGATCGGCTGGCTGCACACAACCCACCAGTTTACCGTGACTCGAGCGTCTCATAGTTTCCCACACCTCAAGGTTACAGAAAGGAATTAAACTCGTATCTTGAGGTACCACTGTATACTGATAGAAAAATATGATTTCAAAAAACATTTGTTTCAATGATAAGTTATATGTGTGTTCCTGTTTTATGCATGGTATGAGTGATGAGTCACAAAGTAAAATAATGGAGCAAAGTTTCATACATGTAACATGAAAAAGAAATACCAAGGAGGACTGAGTTCTATCTTAGTTTGTACTTGGAAAGTGATCCTAGGAAACAAAGGTGGGGAAGTATGAAACGACAGAGAAGAAAGGGTAAAGGCCAATAGAGTATGCATTAAGGTGCTGTTTACCACTATGGGTAACTGGCTCTCAAAATTGTTGGGGACACTCTGAGGAACCACATAGAGTGTGCCTCAGAATTGTCCTAGTAGAATGGAGGTGGGCAAATATTTTCTGTAAAGGGCCAGTTAAATTATTTCCTCTTTGCAGGCCACGCAGTCTATGTCATAACTACTCAACTCTGCCATTGTATCATAGAGAACATGTAAACAAATGGGCAATGGCTGTGTTCCAATAAAACTTTATTTACAAAATCAGGTGGGCTGAATTTGTCCCATGGGCCAACGATTATCTGCCTTGCACTAGAGCAGAGGGAGGCTGGGCATTTCTTTTTCCACCAGTTCCCATGCCCAATGGTTGGGGATTGTCCTAGGGCAGTGGTCAGCAAACTGTGGCTCACAAGCCACATGCAACTCTTTGGTCCCTTGAGTGTGGCCCTTCCACAAAATACCATGGCCTGGGTGAGTCTATTTTGAAGAGGTGGAGTTAGAATCAGTTTAAGTTTAAAAAATTTGACTCTCAAAAGAAATTTCAATCATTATACTGTTGATATTTGGTTCTGTTAACTAATGAGTTTGCTGACCACTGCCCTAGGGAATGATAACACTCCCCTCACTTCTGATTGGGCATCGACACTAAGAAAGCAGCACAAATGTACATCCAGTGAGTGTTTGATGAAGGATATGGAAGTGTACTGGAGTCAGATGGACTAAGGGAATGTGATAAAATGCATCACAGATATCTGCTATCAGGGACCAACTGAGGTTACAGAATTCTGGAAAATATATTCACATTCACATTTGCTTGCTAAAATGACCTCACAAGGCTCTTTAAAGTCCTCAGTAATCTTGCCCATATCACCTTTTTTCTCTGGGAACACTCAAATCTGCTGGTTTATATTCATCACGATCCATTCCCTAAAGAAATTAGTTTTCGTATTTTAGAGAAGTTTTTTCTTTTACTTCTTCAAAGTTAACTGTATATTCAGCTCTCATTCCCAGCTTGGCACATACTCTACCATTTTAAATCATTTTCTCTTAAAACTGTCCACACAGAGAATCTCATCTAATTATTCTTACACAGTCTAAAAGACACAGTCTCTGTTATGCTTTTAAGCTCATTTTTTTGCCACATACTTTCCTTTTTTCCCCAAATGGATGCATCCAATTACTCTCCTCTTGGGTGTTTTAATTTTGCACATTTTTGTACATTTAGAAAAACCATAGATCATGCTACATTCACTGGCAAATCATCCAAAAGCATTTAGATAAAAGAAAAATTTTGTAAAAGCACATCTTCTGTAGCCACATAAGCCTGAGATCGCTCCTTGTTTTGAATCACATCACTAGAGGAGAGAAAGAAAACAAGGTATCACAATTTGAATTCTTTTTAATGACTTGCCATTTGTACCAAAGTTTTACATCTCACAGAGCTGTTTCTCATGAAAGTTGTGTGAGTTATACATTTTCTTATTTGATCCACAAGAAAACTGAGACTCAGAGGTTAAGTGCCTTATAAAATTTACAGAGAAAACTGGTAACAAAACTGTCTATAATCCAATCCCTCTTCTTTCAATCCAGCATGTTTTCAGATGTGCATTGTCACAACTAACCTGTGAATTACAAAACTTTTAAGAGTCACCCCACCCCTCCCCCCCGCTTTTTTTTTTCTACTAACTTCTTACATAGCTTCATAATACCATGTACCATGTCATTCATCTTTTTCCATGGCTGGATATTGGCTCTAAATGCTTGAGTATTGTTATTGTTTGGTTTTGGTTTTAATGCCATAGTTTCCAACATGGTAGATTATTTATAAAATAATAAATAATTTCATATCCCTGTATACTCATGATTTTGCTATTCTTCTTATCAAGACATAGAATCTATTTTCCCCACCCTTATGTCTAGGGTGGCCCTATAACTTGCTTTGAATAGAAGAATGCAGCAGATATGACACAATGGAACTTCCAGGCCTTAAAATGCCTCTTTAAACATGGTGATGCCATGTGAGGAAGCCTGGTCCTCCTGCTTTGGGATGAAGGATCATGGGATAAGGGGCCCAGTCAAAGGCCAACGCCAAATGGCAGGTAAGTAAAGCCACCTTGGACTAACCAGCCCCATTCAAGCCTCCATGTGACTGAGCCACATGAGTGACTAAATGACAGCAGGAAAAGAACTGCCCCAGTAAGCTCATCCCAAATGGATGAGCCATGAAAACTTCTCACAGAACTACTCAAACTCTCTATAGAGGGATGGCCATCTTTTTGTTTCTTCGTTTCTTTTTTTTTTTTCTTTTTAATTTTAGAGAGGAAGGGAGAATCTGGAGAAAAAGAGAGAAACATCAATTATGAGGGAGAATCATTGATCAGCTGCTGCCTCCTGCACTGTCACTGGGGATTGAGCCCACAGCCCAGGCATGTGCCATGACCAGGAATCAAACTGTGCCCTCTTGGTTCATAATAGCTCGACACTCATCCACTGAGCCACACTGGCTGGGCCATCTTTTTGTTTCTTGATTCTGCCCCAATGGCCATATTATAACTAATTAGACCTAGTTATAATACTAGTAGATATCTAGTACAAGTTTGGGAAATGAGAATCTCTTTGTGGTGAATATAAAATAGTGAGTGGAGACTCAGATTCTGGAAATCTTTGAGAGCTGAATCTGTTTAACAGTTGGGCTCTGGAAGAAAGCCCTATTAAGACTCTGAGGCTGGTCCCAGAACTGTGCTGGTCCTCACCTTGCCGAACAGAGGTGCTCAATTCTTCACTAAACCCTGTGACATATTCTAGTATTCATCCAAATAAATCCCCTTTCCCACATAAGCTACCTGAAGTAGGTTTTTGTTCCTGACTGCTTAAAAACAACAACAAACAAACAAACAAGCAAACAAAAACTTGTATCAATGCAAATCCTATTCCTACCTTTGGCTGAATGAAAGCCCACAGCTGGCTCTTTAGAGTTCCTCGATGGTCACTTGCTCCTTCCTGCCTTCTGTCTGGGGGCCAGAAGGAAGCTGCTACCCAGGAAGATAATCTCATTTTACAATAAGATCAGGGAAGCTGGTGCCCTAAATTTCTTCATGGTTTCACCTACTGCACAGATCAGTACTGACATCAGATATATAAGCAAGTCTCTGTCAATACTGATTTAATTGATGAAAGCTCTCCCTGTCCCAACTCCCTGTGCTCTTATCACATGGACGTCAACCTGTGCTGGCACGACCAGCTGCTGATGGCAGTAGGAGGAACTGAAAGTGTAGATGATGATACCTGTAATTGACTTCTCAGGAAACTGGGTATTTGGTACTCTATGGCACCAGGTACAAGGTTTTTTTCCCACTTTCCATCTGGGCAGCTTTAGCTATTATATAACCTTGTTCCCTGTGTCATAAAAAATCTATAATCCTCTACAAATTACTATACTATCCTGATTTTATATGAGAACTCTCCGTTAAAAGAAGTGGAATGTTGCATAATTACCACAATGAAGGACCCAGAAAAACACTGCAAGTAATAAAGTCATTTTCAGTTATATGTGCACAGGGAAAGATAACACTGCAGAATAGCTCCTGAGAGCACCGTGTTGTGAGTGAGATCTCATGCAGTCACGTGGCTAAATTCCACCTATTTCATTCAGGAAAAGTCTGAGAATTGGTTCTGTTTTGTTACTGAAGAGGAAAAGTGATATTAGAAAATGTCCAGCAAATAAGGGTTCTAGAACTTTACAATGTCATGAGATTTTTTATTGACAGATGTATTATGCTTGGGTCTATTTTTGGTTCTCTAAAAAAATATGAACAAGGCCTCTGACTGAATTTAAATCTAAGGCAGTTGCCATATTTTAGTAAACAGTTTTGAGTTGTAACTTGCAGATTGGTAGTGAATATTCAGCTTTGAAATAAAGCAAAATCCCTACTTCTGATCATATTAAAATTTCTTTCTCCATTTTCAGAAACCAAAAGTTACTAATCTAAAAAAACAAATACTTTTATTCTTATTTCTTCTGAAATAGAAAAAAGGAACAGAATTATACAAATGTAAAAATATAAATGGTCTCTTAATCCTACTCAATAAGTTTACAAGAAATTCTTGAAATTGAATAAGAACTTGCATAGATATTAGTTTTAATAATCCTAAAGAGAGAAAATATTGTATATGTAAAATCTCTATTCCAGTTTTAAAACAAAATCAAACAAAAATCCCTAGACTAAAACTATTTATCTAGCTACAATTATTATCTTTAGAACAATTTCCTTAAAAAGGAGCAATTACAAACTGATATAAAAACCTTGTATATATCATTATTTAAATGTCTATGCTTCGCCAAAAACCAGTTTGGCTCAGTGGAGAGAGCATCGGCCTGCGGACTGAAGGGTTCCAGGTTCGATTCCAGTCAAGGGCTTGTATCCTGGTTTCGGGCACATCCCCTGTAGGGGGCGTGCAGGAGGCGGCTGATCGATGTCTCTCTCTCATTGATGTTTCCAACTATCTATCCCTCTCCCTTCCTGTCTGTAAAAAATCAATAAAATATATAAATGTCTATGCTTCATCAGAGGAACTGTGCATATGCTCTCACCACCGCGAACATCTGAAACAGACAACTGAGGGACCAGATCCTGGAAGTAGTTGATTCAACTTCTCTGATACAACTCAGAAAAGAGACAATAAAGGTGTGAGACTCAAGGAAGACCCAGCCTCTGGGCCAATAATGTCCAGACCATTGCCCTTATCAGGTCTTCAACCTCTCAAACCTAAGCAGGGTGCTCAGGGCCAGAAAGAGAAAACAAAAATGGGGAGACAAATAAATAAGCCTTCTCACCCAACCCCCACCCCAAAGAAAGAAAAGGGGGACTCGTGCAGAAAAGGAGCTAAATGAAACAGAGGCATGTAATATGTCAGAAAAAGAATTGAAAGTAAGGTTTGTACAGTTCATAAACCATAAGGATGAGAAAATCAACTTATGTAAGAATCAAAAGGAAATAAAAAATGATATAGCTACAGTAAAAAACACAATGGAATGTTTCTACAATAGACTAGAAGAAGTAGAGGACAGAATTAGTGAATTAGAAGCTAAGGCAGAGATACACACCCAATTTGAACAGCAATTGGAGAAAAAAATAGAAAGCAGAAGGAGAGCCTAAGGAAGTTTTGGGATAACATAAAAGGAAGTAACATATATACAAATGTTTGTGCTTAAGTATCATGAACAAAGAATACACAGATATCAAAATATTCCCAAGAAAGGAGAAATTTGGTCAATGGTCATGGCCATTTTTTCAACAACCTTTACTTATAGCCTAGGAGTCTTTTTCTTTCTTTCTTTTATTTATTTACTTATTTATTTATTTATTCATTCATTCACTCAATCACTCCTTTATTCACTCATTCATTCAAAACATTTACTGGTGGCTGCAATATACCAGGCAATGTGCCTAAGAGAATTAAAATATAGCTCCTGTCCCTCAAGAAGCTTACACTCTGATGTTAGAACTTTCTAGTCTTTTATCCCCTATCTGCAATCATGAAAATTGACATAAATATCTTTTCTTTCTATCTCTTCCTTGCCTCTGTCATGATCAAGGTCATTACTTGACAGCTAAATGAATAAAGTTGTTTCCTAGTTAAAATTCCTACACCTAGCCTCTTCTCTCTCCACAACTTTTTTATGCCATTCATCTTCCAAAAATATTGCTTTGGTTGTGTCACATCTTCTGAAGATGTCTTCAACAGCTTCTCATTTTTCCTAGAAAAAAGATAAATTCCACAACTCAACTATTACTATTAGGATTATTAATAATTACTAACACTTACTAAGGGCTTACTATGTACTAGGCACTGTGCCATGGGTTTATCTCATTTACTCCTCATGGAATCACTTCCAGGTAAAACTAGTACCTTCATTTTATAAAAGAGAAAAAAAAGACACTAAGAAGTAATCACTTACTTTTCCAAGGTCACACAGATAGTAAGAAGCAGACTGACTCCAAAGCCCACATTCCGAACCACTGCACTGAGTCACTATTTTGCTCTTGAGGTACCTCCAACCTATCCAGTCTGCCTCTGTCCCTTATCTCCTGGTGGATCCTCCAAGTCTTCAGATCCTACTCATATTCATTCAAAGTCCAATTTAAGTCTCTTCTTGCCTGTGACCTCTTCCTAGATCATGCTAGTATATATGGATCTCCTTGTCCTTTGAACTCTTATATTACTTATTTAGAGATAACCTGTATCATATTTTTATAGAAATATCTATATGTCTCAGGCACAAAAGTGAAAAGCCCTTGAGAACATGTAGCCCTCATAAATACTTAATAAATATTTGTTGGTTTTGTGAGGCTATGCATATAGTAGGCACTCTGTAAAATAATGTTGTATGAGTGACTGAAAGCTTCAACATTAAACAATAAGAGTGTCTGTCACTAACTACACAGTCATTATGATGTGCAAACATTACCCTGCCATGACTGGTGAAAAAAGAATCATGTTGGGGGTGCTATATCTCCCTCACAGCATGCCAGAAAGATCTGAAACCCACAGGGAGTTACAGGGGTTCCCCAAATCTTGCCTGAGTAGTCAGACTAAGGAGCACTATGAAAATCACACTGATCCTCAATATGAATAAGATCTGTAAGGAACCTTACCCCCAGAACTTTAACAAGCTTCAGGGCAAAAATGGTAGACCTCCCAAACATTGGGCAGCAATGCAGACTGACTAAGTCTAAGTAGATTCCTGTAAAAACAAAAGTGGTTTTAATTTTAGCTACAATAAAGACCTCGAGGAACCACAGAGCTCTATAGTACACTAGCCAAATCCTTCCACACTGACCCCCACCCCACCTAATACATGGTAGAAAGGGATGACCACCCTACATGTCATGCATGGGGTTGACCAGAGAGAGATGGTCAACTGGACAGCAGGCTCTGATGGAAAAGCTTGGCTGGAGGCAAGTTGTGATCAATTACTTAAACTGTCTTCATCTTTGGGAATTAGTGGCAGAGCAGGATCATTCATTCTTGGCTAAGCACTAAATGGCATACGATTGAGAATGGAACATTCAGAGCAAAACTTCAGATGTCTTAACACAGTGGTCGGCAAACTCATTAGTCAACAGAGCACCAAACCGCGGCTCGCAAGCCATATGTGTCTCGTGAGCCGTGGTTTGCCATTCTGTTGACTAATGAATTTGCCGACCACTGTCATATACTACCCTTTAGCTCTTTGCACACAATGTGCCACAATTGCCTAATCCTCACAGATTCCAACTACACTGTAACATTTAGTCTAGTCCAGTGGTTAGCAAACTCATTAGTCAACAGAGAGGCAAACCACGGCTCACCAGCCGCATGTGGTTCACGAGCCACAGTTTGCTGACCACTGCCTTTAATGTAAGCACTGTGTATTTTTAATAATAATTTTTATTTTTTTATTTTTATTGACTTTATTGGGGTAACATTGGGAGTAAACACTATACTTTCAGAGGAAGGGGAGAAAATAAAAGAATGTTGGATACCCATTTCTCTGGAAAAGAACTGACACTATATCATGTTTGGAATTAGCCATCTCTGCTGTTAAAGTGTTTTCATATAACTTCAGCCTCTCACCAACCCTATCAGATGGCCTGGGCAGCTGAAAGTAACCGCCATTGTCCATAGGTGATAAGAACAAGCCTTGCTGGATACCCACAGTGAGTGGTTGGCTCGGCCATCTCAGACCTCTCCCCCTACAGCAGGGCCCCTTCCAGTGCATCATTCTTTTTTTTTTTTTAATTGATTTTGGAGAGGAAAGGAGAGAGAGAGAGAGAGAGAGAGAGAGAGAGAGAGAGAGAGGAACTTCAATGATGAGAGAATCACTGATCTCCTGGTTCATAGGTTGACGCTGTCACTGAGCCAAACTAGTGAGTGACAGACAGCATTCTTTCCTATGCTGAAGGAATTGGAATATAGAACTGCTTGCTTTGATTTCGTTGGCTTTTTTTCCTTGGCTTCCATTACTGTTTTGAAATTGTCACTTTTTACCCCTTCCTCCCCTCCCCACCACAGCCCTCTATACTTCCCTCCCCACCACAGCCTCTCTCCTAACTTGTTTCAGACACTGCTTCACTGAAAACCTCCCAGCTTCACAGAAACACAGATTACTGAGCTGTGTCCTGGGGCTCCCTGCTACTGTTTTTTGGGTTTGGAAGAATAATTTTTAGAGGGGAAGGGATGTTTAAGGAGGGGAGGGAAAGATTACTGAGCCATGTCCTGGGGCTCCCTGC
Organism: Lasiurus borealis; assembly: GCA_004026805.1. Classification (NCBI taxonomy): domain Eukaryota; kingdom Metazoa; phylum Chordata; class Mammalia; order Chiroptera; family Vespertilionidae; genus Lasiurus; species Lasiurus borealis. The sequence goes on along the minus strand of PVJN01026726.1, from coordinate 12,109 downwards.
TACTGCTTCTTGGGGTTGGAAGAATAATTTTTAGAGGAGACGGGGTGTTTTAGGAGAGGAGGGAAAGAATTGAATAATTAGAGAAAGAACAGTGATTGCTCACCTAGTAACCCCATTAAGATCCCAAATGATCTCAGTGTAGTTCTCCAGGTTTGTGATAGATAATTTAGAGACACGTCAGGGGTAAATATCCCAGGAATAAATGCTCCCAGTGTTACAGCATTTAATCTCCCTGACAGTCAACATCTTGGCGTCTAATAATCGAAAAGATTATACACGGACTCTCAAGTGGCTCCCTCGTATACTGACTGCCACGATGTGAGTGACGGATATCAGACAAAGGGCGAGGTGTCTGGGAGCTTGGAGTCCATCCGGCCTCTCTGCCCAGCACTCTGCCCAAACACAGATGAGCGGTGAAAAGGGAACGAGGGGAAAGCTGAAGGCTAAATTGTCATTCTGCTCAGGGAAAAAAGAATCCTGAGATTGTCAAAGTGCGGGTCCTCCCTTTTCTCCACAGCAACATTGTTCAGGCAGCTCTCGTCATGACACATTTCCACTAAGCCTCTCCAGGGTCAGCGGTAAGGATTTTCACCAGCTGCATGACGGCTGCTGAGGAATCCAACTATTGCTGTCAGGCTAATAAGAGAAAAGGTTCACTGTTGTGAATCGAGTAAATAAACATGCCTGGGAAACACTGCAGCAGCAGATAACACTGAGAAAAATGAAACGTGCTGCTATTTTTAGTGCTCGCTTTCTGATTATAATTGTACTTGAAGAGCAACTAGCATGAACAATGTAAAGGCAAAGTTAATTTCAGATCCTGAGCTTGCCGCACAGTTCTTAGGTTACTTGAAATGCAATGTGATCTACAGTCATTCTTCCATCCATGTGATGAGGAAACTTAAGGATATCTAAGTAGCTGCCAGGAACCTCAGGGGCAAACGGGAAGTTGAGGAATGTTGATTACAGAGAGATTTTTTTTTTTTACTTTTAAAATCTTATATAGTGCACCCATTTTCCCTATCAAGCTAACATTTACTGAAGACTCATAATGCGCCAGGAATTGTGTTCATCATTCTAGTGGGAATGATCTCATTTAATTATCACAACAACCTGTGGGAAAGCTACTGTTACTGTTTTCATTGTATGGAAGCCATACAACCTGCAAAGATGGAGGTAGAATTAGAATCGAGTCTCTCTGATGCAAGGGCCAAATCATTGTGATATTGTAGATGAAGAGAGAAAATACGTCACAGCTGGGACCCTCTCCCATGCTGCTTCCCTGTGACTTTGGCTGCAAACCTCCCAGCTTCACAGTCAACAGTTGGAGCTCACAGATTACAGAGCCGTGTCCTTGTCTAGAAGATCAGAAGAGAAAAGGAGAATAGGAACAAGCTGTGTCTCTTAACCAAAGGTCATCATGCCTATCAAGGAAGTCCTTTCTCCAGGACTCTCCCTGTGAACGTTCCAGCAATTGTTCCCTTCTCGTGCCCCTTCAGACCTAGGGCTAGTAAGGGAGCCTTTGGCTATTGTGGCTCCCCTATGCCTTCTCACACCTTTGTAAATAGTCCTTTTATTAAACTCTCCTCCAGTGTTCCTAATTTGAAGGCGTCATCTATTTTTTGCAGGCACCCTGATTAATATATTCTGTAAAATGTTGATGGAGAGGGGGAGCAGAAAGAAATGGAAATGGTGACCAGGGACCACAGATTAAGTAGACTCAATTAATTATCTGACAAACAACAAAATACTATAAATTACTCCAACCAATTTCATGTTTGGATTAATTTACTTGTCATTTCAACAAATCCTTTAAACCTCTCCCCAGCCCCCACGTGAGAGATAGAAACCACAAGATTAATATCAATAGTCTTTGAAAGTTTCCCATCTCCAGGAGTTTTAGCACATACCTATTCACAAATCTCTTAGCTACATTTTTGGTGAACCAAGGAGGTGAAAGGAATGAGGTAACAATCCAGGAAAATAGTAGGGAAAACAAGATTTTGTTTTTGAATTCTTTCTTTCTGCTGGCTTCTTTCACAACAAGTACCATTCACAGCTCCCACTTTCATTCCCAACTCTTAGGAACCAGCTGTTTTTATCAGAATAATGAATGTTTTTCAGAGTGTTTTTTCCCATTACCAATGTTCAGGCATAATGGTGATTGCAAGGAAAGGGGCAGTAAAAGAAAGAGAAAGTTCTAGAGGAATAGAAAAGGGCTGAGATGAAGTTAAGAATGAAAAGATAGGGGGCATGAGACTACACATGAGTGGTGAACACTGAGGGAACCTGATGGCATATGGGAGTGAGGCTCTAAGAAGACGGAATAGACAAGAGAGAGAAGCAAAGGAACCAGATGCTTAAATAACTGAATATTATGCAAGGATATTAATTTGAGGGAGAGAGGATTGGCAAAGACTTCATGCTTGTTCAGTAGCCAGAGAATAATAACCTGGAAGCTATTTATCCTACATTCCATTGAAAACCAGAGCCATGGTACAGTATGGTTCTGTGAATGCACTCTTAGAAGGGCTGATTTATTCATATTGGTCTCCTCTTTGCCACATAAAAAGAGGGAGTGGGACTGTTGCCTTATGATCTAACAAAAATGGGGTGAAAGGGGAAAATCAGAGGTTAGCTTTAAACCCCCATGCCATTAACTTGCATGAATTTTTCTGTCTCTTTGCCTTAGGCAGGGAATTAACTAGAAAGTGGAATCCATTATGCTTACCCTAGTCTGAAAATCTCTGCTGCTGCTGACATTTGTTTGTTTATTTCTTTTTTGTGTTTTTTTTTTCAGTTATTTTTTAAAGCTATTGAGTAAGAGGTACATGGAGTGAGAGAACATATTCACTTCTTACCATTTGTTGGCCTTTCTTAAATCTATTATTTTATTTTTTCTGTTCCCATCAATGGCAGCTGCTTTTAGTTGCCCAATTGAGTCTGCATTTTTATCCTCTTCTTTTTCAGTTTAGGATAATTGTTGCCCAAGTAAACCATTATAATTAAATTTCATTTAAAAGTGAGAATCCATCTGCAACCATAAGAAAGTTGGTATCTTCATTTTGTACTAAAGGCAGAGTTGTGTAATGGTAAGAAATTTTCAGTGAAGATGGTTAAAGAGACTTGCCTTCTTTTTTAAATGATTAGTTATAATTCATATGTGTGTGAAAGGAAATTATCTGACTCTTAGGGAAACATTTTCATTAAACACAACTATCACTGAGCTGCGTTCTATCAAGCACATTTGAAATTGATGCAAAGAAATAAAGTAACTGAAATGAGAAAAAATAATAAGGTGCTTTCAGTAGCTATGTGAAATGAAACTGAAACATAGAGGTTCCTCTAGAGAAAATTTGACATAGTTTGCCTCCTCGATATCCTTCCACATTCTTGAAAGCGTTCTGAATTTCCTCAGAAAAGCTATTTTCTCATTCTCACCCAGAGTGTGAAAGAATTACACTCTTCCACACCAGGGACTGGTGTGACTTAAGCCAATCAACATACATCGTATCTCGAGGTACCACTGTATCCCATTCCCCTGGCCACAATGATCTGATTAGGAATCAGAGTCAATGAGATGTTTGCTAGAACTTCTGGGAAGAAGAAAAGTATCTTTTTTAGGAACTACAGATATTCTTTTCCTGAGATGTACTAGTATAATTTGAAGATGCAAGATATGTAATTGCTGTAGCCATTTTGCAATCTGGAAGGGAAATCTAGAGTGGTAGGAAACCCTGAGCATGAAGCTTTACCTAAGAGGGCAGAGCAGTGTAATCACTTTGGTGACATCATCTGAGCCATTAGTTTAAGCTAGCACTAACCCTGGATTTCTTAGCCATGTATACCCATCTTTGTGATTGGAGCTAATTTGAGTTTTCTGTTACCCTCAATCAGGAGAATCCTGGAGGAGTGAGTTCCCTACCTGTATTGAGGCAAGGTCAGATGACTCCCAGTCTGTGATGCAGCAGGAGAAATACCAATACCTGTACCACTGGACATTGTATTAGATCTTAGGTTCCTGGGACTGGCTTGTCATCAGAATTACTGGGAAACGTGGCAAAAATTCTTGTAAAAACTTGAAGATCAATAAGTTTAGGATATTCCTTTTAAGAAATAGGTGAAAGGAAACTAAGATAAACATAATGATTTATTATTTAACAGAAGAGGGAGAAAATGTTAGAGGATAAAGGCAAATTTCATTTTCTTATTCAACTGTTACTCATTTAGAGTCATTTAAAGTACTATGACAGAACTTGATAGAGATCATTACAAAACTGTATAAGAAAAAATCCAACTACTTAAAGAATTTTTTTAACTTGATAGGAGGTTAAACATGTGTACTTATAAGCCCATTGCAACGCAGTACAGGCAAGTGCTGAGAGATATTGCTTTAGTCTTTAGCAGCTTACTAAGCATATTCACACTCATTATATCATTTGATTCTCACAACAACCCTTTGAGATAGGCAGTTGCACTTCCCTATTTAGCATACATAAAGAAACTGAGACTTAAAGTGTGCAAAAATAAATGTAAATGAATGTCACTGTGGCATTATTTGAAAGAGGAGAAAACTGGAAACTGCCTAAATATCCATCAATAATGGAGTAGCTAACCATATTACATTCCTGCAAGGGAATGGTAGGCAGCTGTTAAAAATAATGAGGAAAAGTTACTGTTCTGGGTAAAATGGGGTAAGTACACTCTACCCTGTTACCTTCAATCAGGAAAATCCTGGAGGAGTGATCCCACCAAATTAGGATTATTTCACTTAGCAAAGAAAAATATAGAATGTCCATTTGTATTTGATTTTCAGATAAGCAATACATTTTTTAAAGTATAAGTATGTACTAAACAAACCTTGTAATAAACTTATACTAAAAAATTACAGTATGTCTTGTATTTTATATGGTAAGCCTAGACTGATTCAAGTAAAAATCTAGACAAAATACAGGGAGAGAAGTTATATGAAAGCTGAAAAGTGGATGGTAGCAGGCAGATTGAGGAAAGAGAATTCAATTATGAATGATTTGGTGGTGAATTTCCTAGGTTGGCTTGCTGTTTTCCTCCCTCATCTCCCACCCTGAACTGAAAGCAATCCAAATCCAGAACTGTGGGCCCAGCACAGAGAGCAATAGCCCCTAGACAAGCTCTCTTTCTAGTCTGAGGAGAGGGGTGGAGCACTAGGACAGAATGGAAAAAATCTTCTGGTTTCCTTCCTTCTTCCCTCACTCCCTTATTTCCTTTTAACTCTTTCGTTGTTCCCTTTTTCTTTTCTTTTTTCCATTAAAGCCCTCAAGTCAAGCCACAGTCCCAAAGCAATTGAGTGGTAGCTGGCCAGTGGCAGCAGCAGTAGCCAGGCAGGAACCTAAAACTCTGAGAAGAATTCCTCCTCTCTGGCAAGAGACACTCTGATCTGAAGAATGTAGGGGAAACACCCATTGTTTTTTCCTTTGTATATGTATTTTCCCACTCTTGGGATATGGAGGAAGACTCAGCTTCAGGACCCAGGGTGGCTGAGTGGAGTGATCAAAAGCTCTGCTTTCTAACCAAAGACCAGAAAGAGGCACTCAGAGAGGATTTTTTTTTCTTTTTTTGAGTTTTCTCTATTCAGTCTCAAAGAGTGTCAGGATATTGAGTAGAAGAAGCTCAAAAAAAACATACCAGGTAGCACTAGCGAAATCCTGGATTCATGCTTGAAATGTGAAATGATCCTAAATTGTATACCAAAACTTAAGAATTGAACTACGGGAGAATCCAAGATGGCGGCATAGGTAAACACCTACACTGCTGCCTCGCACAACAATTTCAAAACTACAACTAAAAGACACAACGGGCATCATCCAGAACCACAGGAAAGCTGGCTGAGTGGAAGTTCTACAGCTAGAGGGAAGGAGAGGGGCTCACAGAGACCCAGAGGAGTTGCAAAAAGCTGAGGTATGGAGACGCGAGAGTGGAGAGAGTGGGTGCCGGAGTACCTGACTAGTTTTCTCTGGTGGGAGGGAAACGGAGACTCTCAAAGGCATTGAACCCCATATCTTACGACACTAAACCCCAGATCCAGCCGAAACTCATACGGGGGGAGTTTGGACTGTGAAAAAGGAGAGGTGCACAGAAATTAAGGGGAGTCGCAAAAGATCAGAGTTCTGGTGGTGCGCACGGCACTGCGCAGAGGACAGACTGCTGATTGTGCCCCTGGCTTTCGAGAGTGGGTGGGAGACAGACCCTCCCAACTGAGTCACTTCTGACTCCACTAAGCCCCAGTTTCAGGTGAAACCCTGGGGACCTAGACTCCTGTGGTCCTGGAGAGCAGGGGAGCCGAAAAGGCAGCAGTCTAGAGGCACAGTGGGGAGGGCGGGGCCAACTAGAAGGCAAGGCGGTCCCTTAAGCCCTGAGACTCCACCCATCCCAAGCTCAATAGAGAGGCTTCTGCGGTCTTGCAAGTCTGGCATCATAACGCTGAATCCAACACAGAAGTCCTCCCGGCATAGTGAAAATGCCGAGACAAGGGAAGGGATCACAAACAAAAGAAATGGAGGAAAACAAATGACTGGATATAGAGTTCAAAACCACGCTTATAAGGTTTTTCAAGAATATCCTAGAAAAGTTAGATAAAGTTAGCAAGAGCCAAGAGGAGATGAAAAAGGACAACTAGAGATGTAAAAGATCGAACTAGAGATGGAAAAGGTCCAACTAGAGATGAAAAAGGACCAAATAGAAATTAAACATACATTGACTGAAATAAAAAATATTATACAGAGTCCTAACAGCAGACTAGAGAAAGGCAAGAATCAAGTCAAAAATTTGAAATATAAAGAAGCAAAAAATATTCAACTGGAAAAGCAAGAAGAGAAAAGAATCCAAAAATGTGAAGGTAATGTAAGGAGCCTCTGGAACAGCTTCAAACATACCAACATCAGAATTGTGGGGGTGCCAGAAGAAGAGAGAGAGCAAGATACTGAAAACCTATTTAAAGAAATAATGACTGAAAACTTCCCACATCTGGTGAAAGAAATAGACTTACAAGTCCAGGAAGCACACAGAACCCCATATAAAAGGAATCCAAAGAGGACTACACCAAGACACATCATCATTAAAAATACCAAGAGCAAAAGACAAAGACAGAATATTAAAGGCAGCAAGAGAAAAACAGTTCATTACCTACAAGGGAGCACCCATACCACTGTCAGCTGATTTCTTAACAGAAACGATGCAGGCCAGACAGGAGTGGCAAGAAATATTCAACGTGATGAATAGCAAGAACCTACAACCAAGAATAATCTATCCAGCAAAGCTATCATTCAGAATTGAAGGGCAGATAAAGAGTTTCACAGATAAGAAAAAGCTAAAGGAGTTCACCAACTCCAAACCAGTATTATATGAAATGCTGAAAGGTACTCTTTTAGAAGAGAAAGAAGAAAAAGGTAAAAGCCAAAAAAAAAAATTATGAACAACAAATACATATCTATCAACAAGTGAATCTAAAAATTAAGTGAATTAAAAATTTGATCAACAGAATAAACTGGTGAATATAATAGAATCAGGAGCACAGAAAGGAAGTAGACTGATAATTCTCAGGCGGAAAAGGGTGAGGGGTGTACAGGAAGAGACTGGACAAAAATCATACACTTATGGATGAGGTCAATGGGAGGGAGGTAAAGGCAGAGGGAAGGGTGGGAGCTGGGTGGAGGGGTGCTATGGAGGGGAAAAAAGAGAAACAAATGTAATAATCTGAATAATAAAGATTTAATTTAATTTTTAAAAAAAAGAATTAAACTACGGGGTAAACCACCCCCCAGGACCCAGATTTCTCAGTGAGTGATACTCCATGGGATGGGTTCAAATAGTAGTGTAAAGGCTTTGAAATTTGAACTAAATTTAAACACAGTCCACGGAAAGCATAAACATAAGTGTACTGAATGCCTACTGTGATAGGTAGCCAGCTTCCAAGGTGGCCCGTAATGACCCCACATCATGGTATTCACTGTGTTGTTCTCCCTCTCACTGCACAAAGGTTGGTCTATGTGACCAATTTGCAGCACCATGAAAGGTCCTAAACCAGGTCCATGCAACTAAATCACTCCCATATTTCTAACACCCAGAAACTGTGAGTTTACTGTTTTAAACTACTGGGTTTGGCCCTACCCAGTTTGGCTCAGAGCGTAGAGCATTGACCTTCAGACTGAAGTGCCCCAGGTTCTATTCCAGTCAGGGTGCATGTGGGAGGCATCTAATATCGATATTTCTCTTCCTCTAGCTCTCCCCCTTTCTTCCACTCTCTAAAAAAAAAAAAGGAAAAATATCCTTGGATGAGGAGTTACCAAAAAACCACTGGGTTTGGGATAATTTGTTATATAGCGGTATATGACTAATATGTCTACCAAAACAAGCCAAAAAATAAAGGCAAAATTTTCCATAGAATTCAAACAAGATAGAAATTCTCATAACAGGCAAAATGTCAATGATGTAATCTAAATTACTTGACACAAGAAGGATTGAGAATTAACTTATATACATACTAGAAGCTCAGTGCATGAAAATTCATGCATGGAAGGGGAGAGGTCTCTCAGCCAAGCCTGCCCCCTCTCACAACCCGGGAGCCCTCAGGGGCAAGAGGTGACCCCTTGATAAGGGAAAGGCAACGCCCCCATTACACCTCTGCTGCTGCCACTGCCAGCAGTGGAAACCTCAGCCTGGCCATGGTTACTTGTGCCTCTGGCTGGCCTTGGGCAGCTGGGTAGCTGCCATCGGAGGCTTACCTGCACTTCAGGCCAGCCCTGGGTGGCTGGACAGCCAATATCCGATGCTTGCCTGCGCCTGGGGCATCAGCTGGGCAGCCAACATCTGAGGCTTTCCTGTGCCTCAGGCCTGCCCTGGGTGGCTGGGAAGCTGACATCCAAGGCTTGTCTATGCCTCAGTCCAGTACCAGGAGACTGGGTAGCTGCCATCTGAGGCTTGCCTGCACCTCAGGCTGGCCCTGAGCAGCTGGGGGCTGAGTACTGGGCACTGCCCTCTTGTGGTATATGAGTGTTGCCATCTTTGAGACATGGCAGTCAATTAGCATATTTCCTCTTTATTGGCTGTGGGAACCACCATCTTTGTAAGGATGTGGCATTCCATTAGCATATTCCTTCTTTATTAGATAGGATCTGTATAACCAATAGACACAGACAGTAGTGTGGTAAAGGCCTGGGATGGAACAGGGGCTGGAATGAGGGGGGCTAAGGCAGAGGAAGGAGATTAGGGTACATCTTCATACTGTCAACAATTTTTTTTAAAGGAAAAAAAGAATAATTTGCAAGGGAAAATATAATTAACAATAAGAAACAACACAATTTTAAAGTGCTGGTAAGTGTGCTAGATTATACCTATTTCATTTTCTTATGTAGTTATTATAAATTATATTTTTCACTTCATTTTCCAATTGCTCATTGCTAGAATATAAATATATGATTGGGTTTTTTAAAATATATTTTATTGATTTTTTACAGAGAGGAAGAGAGAGGGATAGAGTCTCAGAAACATCAATGAGAAAGAAACATCGATCAGCTGCCTCCTGCACACCCCCTACTGGGGATGTGCCAGCAAGCAAGGTACATGCCCTTGACCTGAATCAAATTGGGACCTTTCACTCTATCCACTGAACAAAAATGGTTAGGGCTATATGATTGTTTTTTATGTTGAATATGTATACTGTAATTTTTGCTAAATTCAGGTATTAGTTTTAGATGCTATTTAGTAGAATCCTGAAGATTTTCTGACTAAATGCAATGATGTGGAGTAAAAGAATCCAGGCTCAATATACTTCATGATTCCATTTATGTGACATTCTAAAAAAAGCATAATTTTAGGCACAGCTGCCAAGGTTATGGGTGGCAAGAGGACTTACCTACAAAGGGGCAGCAGAAGGGAATTTTTGTAGTGATGTAAATGTTTTCTAAATACGCTGTTGCTTACACAAATTTATGTGTTAAAACTCATGGAACTGTATACCCCCAAAAAATCAATGTGTATATTTTATTTAAAGTAATAAAAGCTGTTGAAAAAAATAGAAATGTCTGTAGTATTTAGTGCTTACTATAAAAATTCAAAAAACTGTATAATATGAATTCACTGTTACAGGGAAAATGTATGAATGTGCTGGTGTGTATAGAAATATCTTATTTATTTATTTATTTATCTTTTAATTTTAGAAATACCTTTAAATTTTTAATAAAAATGAATATAGAAATATCTTCAAGGATCTGAAGCAAAACCTTAACAGGAGTAAAACTGTGGAGGAGCAGGAAATTTTACTTATGTAATATGAGTACATTTTTTTGTTATTTTCAGTGGAAATGAGATAGACCTGCTTTCAGTATTTGCATTAAAAATTAGCATGAATGTCATAAGACAAATTAAGACCTTCTTCTCTCCTGAGATTCTATAATTAAATAGAGCCTAAAATGAGATCTGAGGGATAGTAAGAGTTACAAGGAGGTCAAGGTCATTACTAAATAACTGGAGTTCTATCAATTAAATTTTAACTTCCTCTTGGTTTAACTTAATCTCTTAGGAGCCATTTACTATATAGTTAGTCTGAGGATGGACAGTGGCTAGCTGTAATTTCAAGAATAGTTATTCATTTTCTCAATGACTTTTTACAATTAGGGTTCAAGGGCTATCAGTGAGCAATTAGTGAAACTTCTTCGTTTTCCAAATAAAGAAATGGAGGGGAAATCCTAGACCAACACTGTTTCTATTCTGAACTACAACCTCCATCCCTTGGGTTTCTAGCTCTCTGGCCACCATGTTGTAAGAGAGAAGGATGGGGCAGAGATGGCTCCACTCAGTGTGGATCCAGCTTCCTGAGGTCTAAACAACCTTCCCACGCTCTTCTAGATCAGAGCCAGCCTCACAGTGCCTGCTAGGCTTCTCAAGGAAAGAAGTCAGATTTCAGTGTACTGATGGCCTCCTTTCAAGGGAAATAGCGAGTGTCTCCCACTATTTTGTGACTGGCTTCTTCAGAGCTCCTGCTTCAAGAAGAGCCAGCTGTCAGGAAGCCCTATCTCTGCATCCACGGAGCTCACTCTGCTTCTTGTAAGGGAAGCAGATATATAGTGGATCCTGGAGTCAGAAGGAGTCCTGGAAATTCATCTTGGAGCATAGCACCACTCAGAAAGAACCCCCTATGCTATCACTGGAAGCATGACGGGATAAAGAAAGGTGTATATACCAAGACTCCTCTGAAGAAATATGGCTGGAGGGAAAACTCGATAAGCCAGGTGGGATAGAAACATTAGATAGCCCCCAATCTGTCTTGGAGAAGGTTGGGTACAATTACCTGAAGAACTTCTGCTGTGCTAGGGAAGGAAGCAGTATGGGGCTGAACAGTTTTGGGCAATGGGGAGGCTTATCTGCTACCCGAGAGCACATGAACAACCCGACTACAAAATGGATCTCTAAAATGTAGTAAACTTTGTAAACAATTGTAACTATTGTGCGAATAAATAAGTAATTTTTTCTGTCAAAGAAGGGAATGTAGGCAGCTGCCATTTTGGCCCACCAGATATGCAGCTGCCTGTGGGTGACCATTTTGAAAAGGCAAAGGTCAACCTCTCCCTTTAAATTAGCCTAAGCTATTCCAATCAAGAGTGAGGAGCAGATCACATGATCACATATGTCAGGCATAAAAGCCCAAGCAGATCACTGCTCAATATGCATGCTGCCAGACTTTGTGTTGGTATGTACCCTTCTATCCAAGTAAAGATATTTGTCTTGCAAAAAAAAAAAAAAAAAAATATATATATATATATATATATATATAGTTATTTCCAAAAGACTGTATTTTAAAGTTTTGCAGTGTTTATTCGCAGAGAACCTTATGTTTAGCCTTATTAGATTTAAAGAGCAAGTTTTGCATGTTTAGTGTTTAAAAAGAATCTTTGGCATTCTGACAATTGAGAAGTATCCTGACATTGTTCTCATCAGTTATTTAACAATAACATGCTGTTCTAAAATTCTTATTTCCAGTGCCTCCTAATGCATAATAGTAACATTTAGCCCACACTATGCAATATTAACTAATGGTAAAAGGTGCTTTTTAATCATGGGTTTGTTAGTTGTTTGG
>PVJN01026725.1:0-28785 GCA_004026805.1 Lasiurus borealis | reverse complement strand
CCCCCCCCCCCCCCCCCGCCTCCCCGCACCCATCCAAAGATGTACGTGTCCTAATCCTAGGAACCTGCATGTTATATTACATGGCAAGTGGGAATTAAGGTTGCTGAACCAGCTGGCCTTGACTTGGGGAGAGCTTGGATTCTCCAGGTGAGCCCCATCTACCACAATTGTCTTTACAGTGAAAGGGGGAGGCCGAAGAGAAATCTGAGGATTTGACGCTGCTGGCTCTGAAGATGGAGGAAGGGGCCACTAGCCACGCAGTTTAGGTATCCCTAAAAGTTGGGGAAGGCGAGGCAAGTTCCCAGAAACAGCTTGATTTTAGCCACGTGACACCCATTTCGCACTTCGGACTTTGAGAACCGGTAAGATCATAAATTCATTTTAAGTCGTTAATTTGATGGTAACTCGTTACAGACACAATTGGAAATGAATACGGCCATTGTTATCATAACTGCAGTGATGATGATGATGATGATAACCATGTAGACGTTACCTGTGAGGGCTCACAAAGCTGGGTGGCCATGAGCAGGAGGGGGTCGCAGGCAGGCCCGGGCCACTTTCCAGCAGTGGGGCCCACACCATCCTCAGGCTCAGCATCTTCTCTGGGCGTCACCGGGCAGAGGCATCTGTCAGATGGGGGGAGGGGGGCACTACCTCACTGGGACTGTATACATTTGAGGCTGTAAAGCCCTTTTTCTGGAGTTTTGAAAATTTGTCATGTGTGGTATGTTCATCAGTAATAGACTATGAATCAGGAGATTCCTCAGAATATTCTCTTCTCTCCATTTACCTTGATAGTAGGTTCTACTTTGAAATGAGATTCATTTGGAATGCTTTCTTTGCCATCCGCTCCCCACCCACCCCCCAAAATCATTATTTTCAAATATTAGTTACCATTTACAGAGCATTGGCCTATAGGTTTACCTTCATTTCTTCTAATTCTCACAACAGTTTTGCAAAGTGTGGGTTCTCATGTATAGAATTTCCCCTCCCCCCCCAAAAAAAAACTACATTTAGCAATGATGGAAATCATACAAGATGGTGAAATCTAAGCCCCATTACGGTAGCAATCAATTATTTGCATTTTTGTTTCTTGCCAGTCACTGTCCCTCTTACTTACCAGAATGTGCTCAGTGAATATATTTTTCTCTACGAAGTAGGCATTTTACATGTTATTTTATAGATGAGGAAGCCGAGGTCAGAGGGCTTCAAACTACACCAATGTTGGAACCAGAAAGAGGCAGGTTAGCATCGGCGGTGTGCTGGTAAATGTGTAAAAGCTGGCTTCGCAATGAGCGGGGGGTGGGGTGGGGGCGTGGGCAATAGCCCTGATTTGTAGCATTTGCCAGTTTCTCTGGTATAGATGCCCTCATGGTGCCTGATTCCATGGGCAAGCCACTTAGCCTGCTGCACGTTAACTTCCTTTCCTGTGAAATGGATGTAACTCCAAACACCGGGGCAGCGCCCAGTTCAGAGGCCTGTGTAAACGCTGGCACCCTCCCTTCATTCAGAAAACAGAAATCCTCCAGAAAGAAATGTCCGGTCCAGTATTTTTCTGAATCACAAATCCTTATTGAGTTGTAGAATCGATTTATTTGTGGGTTGCAGCTATAATTTTTTTTTTAAGAGAAAAAGGAATAGGAAAAAAAAACCTAGAATAGAACAGAAAACAACTTGAACGTAGCAGGCTTGGGAAGAGTATGTGTTATTCCCTGAAATCTTGGTTTTACTTCTACACATGTGCAGGTGTGTGTACTAGATCACGGTAAAGGTATTTTTCTTGCTGTAGGTTGAAGCCAGAGCAGTTTGAAGTCACTGAGTCAGTGAACCTAACTTTCTAGAAAGCAGTGCTTTTGCCTTACAGAGTGGTGAGGTGTGAGGGAGGCTGGCATTTCCTCTCTGCAGAGAAAATGGGGCTCCAAGGGCAAACCCTGGGTGGCCAGTGTATAGTGTGTGTCTGGGGGACAGGGGGTTAGGCCCCAACACCCTTGGCCTCCGCCTTGGCCAGGATGGGCTCCTGGCAGCCCTCAGATTGCCTCACCAGCACCAGAGGAGGGAGGTGACCGTGCGTGGGGGAGGGGGAGGAAGCTGCACAGGAAATCCTGGCTGCAAGCTCGCTGCTGCTGGAACCCACCACAGCAGCTACCAGACAACCAACAGCAGTGCCGTGAGGTAAAAATAACCGCTCGGGTCTGTGGCTCTGCCACGCAGGGCCAGGGGCATGCTGTCTAGAGCTGACATGAGCCCAGGCTACAGCTGGGGTCCCGCTGCTTGGCACCAGGCTAGGCCTCGATCTCCTGATTGCGAATCAGAGGGCAGTTTTCCAGGTGCAGGTCACTGGGGCTGGTGTCAGGGATGGGCCCTGCTCTCTTGCACAGGGAGTTATGCAAATGCACTCATGCTGCAACCTTGCCTTCTGAATGCACCACCTCTCCCAGGTGGATTTTCACCTTAAAAGAGGGTCCCAGGAGGACCTCCCCAAAGCTCCTCTCACACAGGGGGATGTTGGGCACCGTGAGGACGGAGCCCCTCCAAACCTCTCCTTGGCTATGGCAGGGCCTGACCCTGGGCTGAACCCCAAGTCCCTGTGTAGGCTGAAGAGAAAGGCTCCCGGGCCCCTCAGTGCCCAAACTTGGCCAGCTGTCCCTCCTCCAGCACCAAGGACTGGAGGCAGGAGGTGAAGGTCACCCCAAATGTTATATTACCACAACAAAGCCCGGTGAGGATCTGCAGCCAGCTCCGGGACACAGCCAGGGCTCCCCTGTTTGTCCTGGCCTTGACGTGTGCTTACTGGTTAGTAATCTAGTGACAGTCTGCTTCTCAGCTTCCCCTGCCCATCCCAGAAGCACCCACATCCCTCAAAGACTCACAGAATTCACCCCAACACCGTGCCCTCTGTTTGCAACACAAACACACACATCTGATCTTTCATTTACCTAAGCGGCATTTTTCCAGCTGGGCACACGGGGAGAATTCAGGAGGATGTGTGAATTTGGATGGGTTAAAAATGGCATCTATATTTTCATTAACCACCGAGTTAATTGAGCAGTCCCTGCCGTGAGGAAGGTAGGCGACCATCAGGAACAATCTCGTGGATTTTCATTCTCTCAGGACACGGTGGCGGCTATCACGAATTACCATCTGCAGGTATGGCCACTCAACAGCACACCACCTGCCAGATCAAGTTAGGTGATTGATAAAGGAGGACGCGTGATTTTATCACAAATGCGTTTTTAAGAAATCAGCATAATTGATTTTCTTTGCAACTCTGTGCATTTGATTTTATTCATTTAAAGCATTATTCTAAGAGGATTAAAACTCCCTCGAGTTGCCGAAAGGATCCAGGACACAAAAAGATTCAGAACCCCCCGAGGCACTGGTGCTGGGGCCTGAGCGGAGCTGGAGAGGAGTGTGCAAAAGTGAGGAAACCCCACCCAAACCCCAGGGGCTCAAAACCCAGAGAGAAACCCATGAGCAAACCAACAACTGCAAACTCGCCTGGTGCTGGGCAGGCGGAGGAGGGTACACAGACAAAGGTACACTTGGGAAATATCTGGGAAGGCTATCACTTCACTTCAGACTCTAGGGGTTGGGATGGGCAGCCACCTCTGACCAAAGAGGAGGGACCCCATCGACTTGTGCCATCCTGGGCTCCTCCTGAACATCTCAGGGCCCTGCCAGGATGGCTTCTTCCCGGGCCTCAGCCCTTGGCCTGGGAGCAGTCCCCTCTGCCTCTGTCTGAGACGTTTCTCAGAACTTCCGGTGCTGAAACCAGGAGTCCCGGGCAATCAGTATGGCGGTTGGTCACCCTGTTTGGACAACCCCACCCCCTTTAGACCTAGGACTAATTCAGCCGCCTGAAATTTGGGCAATTCCCATAAACACTTTTTCTGTCCGTTTGTCCACCTCTGTGTGTCCCTCTCTGGCTCTGGCTCTCGCCCCTTCTGCCCTATTTCCCAAGTTGGTCAAAGTCCCCAGCTCCTGGCCGTCAAGTGCTTTGACTTCCACGGGCCTGCAAAGCACCGCTGGCTCTCTGTTTTTAATTGAGGCATAATTTACATAAAGTGCTCAATTCCCAAGTGAATAGCCCAGCGGAGGCTTACACACCCATAAAACCACCGCCGAGGTCTAGATATAGAATGTTGTCACACTCCAGAAGGCTCCCCGGTGTGGCTTCACTGTCAATTACTCCTCCAAGGAGTGACCGCTGCTGGGACGCCACCACCTTCATGGAAATGGAATCACGCCCTCTGTACCACGCGGGTAATGCCAGTGGTGCCAGCGTTGACAGCCCGGCTGGGAGGAGCCCATCTCAGAAGGATCATAAATAGGATGGACAGAGGATGTAGGGAAACATTAGACCTCGTGGCTGAAGGAAATAAATAGCTAATTTTCAATCCAGGACTCCAGGACTCCTCAGAGAGGGACTGGGCTCGGGAAAACAGCCCATATTGGTGAAGCAGAATTGAAATTCAAATCCAGAATCCCAGGGTAATGACCTTCCTTTAAACCTTGCTGCCTCCTGAAATCTTGCAAAAGCCAGGGCTGAGTCCTGTCCACTGGAGGTTTTTGCCTGCGAGAGGCCAAGTGGGCATCCTGTATTTGCCCTGCTTCTCCTCCGCGCAGGTGCCCCTGGCGCCTGAAACTGCATGGCTGCAGAGCTGTGGTGCTCAATGCTCGCTGCACATCAGAATCATGGGGGAGCTTTAAAATCATGCTCAGTGCTCAGGCCTCACCCTGACCAGTGAAATCCACGTCTCTGAGAGGAAGACCCAGGCCCCACTAGTTCTTAAAACTCCACGGGCAATTCCAATATTCTCCGCCAAGTTTGTAAAGCAGAAACGCTTCTCAAACCTTACATGTGGGTCCATGGGTGCTCTTGTTACAAATGCAGGTGCGGGTGGGGCCTGACATTCTGCATTTCTAACAAGCTGATGCTGAGGCCAACTCTGCTGGTGAGGTTAAGGACACGTCTAGAGGAGCAAAGATATTCTGCCCCATTCTTCCTGCCTCCCAATTCTTCTTCAGATAAATTGGTATTTTGCATTGTCTCCTGGACATAAGGCTCACCTATCCACCCAAATAATTATATGTTTACTCACCTTTCCTAGGGTAAGGGTACCATGATTTACCATGTGATCATGATGGGCCAGATATTATGGTCAACACTTCGAGGGTAGGGAAATAAAGAGGTTTTAAAAATATGACAACATTGCCAAAACCGGTTTGGCTCAGTGGATAGAGCGTCAGCCTGTGGACTGAAAGGTCCCAAGTTCGATTCCGGTCAAGGGCATGTACCGTGGTTGTGGGCACATCCCCAGTGGGAGGTGTGCAGGAGGCAGCTGATCAATGTTTCTCTCTCATTGATGTTTCTAACTCTCAATCCCTCTCCTTTCCTCTTGTAAAAAATCAATTATATATATATATATATGTATATATATATATATATATATATATATATATATATATATATATATAATATGACAACATTGAGTGTGGGAGATGGAAAAAGATTAACCAAAGAGCTTATATGCATACATGCACAGCCCATGGGCACAGACAATAGGGTGGTAAAGGCCTGGGATGGGGCGGGGGTTAGGTGGTGGGAGAGAAGAGATGGAAACAGGACATCTATAATGTTGTCAACAATTTAAAAATATATATGACAACATTGAGTACAGACATAGGGAGCAGGAATAGAATATTTAATCACATCCACTGGGGCTCACAAGAGATTAGAAAGAAAATAAAGGTGTACCATATTCAACAAGAAAATGGATGAGAATTTGTCAGAAATGATTAAAAGCAACATTCCAAGTATTTGAGAAAGCCATTAAGGCTCCCCCAAAAGATAAACACACATCTAGACACAACAAACGAAAATATAGAAAACCTAAGAAAAGAAGGACGTCTTAAAAGCAGCCAGAAAGAAAGACCATTGACTTCAGTGGAATTAATAGTAACTCGATTTCTGAAGCCCTCACCCCTCACAAAAGGAAAACACTTAGAGATGGGGCAGTCCCATTTTCATGATGAGAAACGGTAGCTCAGAGGCCCACAGTGCTGTTGGCAGCTTTAACTCCCAGATAGGAAGGCTCTCTTGGCTAAATCACCTGCCCTTCCCTATCCACCCCTCATAAAATTTGTGAGTACTGTAATAAACTTTTGGAGGTAATGAAAAATTGACCTTGGAGGTCCAAATCTCACCTTGTCGTTAGTACAAACTTCTCTAGAAAAGGGTCCTGCCATCGTTCTAATCTCTGCCTCTAATCATGTGTCCACTTCTGATTCCCCTGAGTCCTTGCCTGGCCCAGTCAGACTTCCACCAAAACTTCTTCCCAACCCCCCTTCCTTCCTCACCACTGCCACTGCCCACCCCTGCCCAGCCCACTGCTCCAGCCCAGGACTGTGGCAAGGCTTCTCACCTAGAAGGTTAGAGAGAACTGTCCAGCTAGAATGCCCTTAAACAGCTCCCCCCCAGAACACCATAGTCCCAGCTTGCTGCACCATTCTTTATCCAGCACCACCAGGTAGGTTGGGGTATTGGGTCCCCCAATAGTCCTGCCACCAAAGAGAATTTCTCTACAGAGGTAAGGGCTATGTCCCCATCATTGTCATAGCAATTTATTTTTTTAAATAAACCTTTATTCAGATTATTACAGTTGTTCCTCTTCCCCCCCCCAAAGCTCCCTTCTACCCAGTTCCCACCCCACCCTCTGCCCTTACCACCCCCCACTGTGCTCATCCATAGGTGTACGATTTTTGTCCAGTCTCTTCCCACACCCCCCACACTCCTTTCCCCCGAGAATTGTCAATCCACTCCCTTTCTATGCCCCTGACTCTATTATATTCACGAGTTTATTCTGTTCATCAGATTTTTAAATTCATGTTATGTTTAGATTCATTTGTTGATAGATATGTATTTGTTGTTCATAATTTTTATCTTTACCGTTTTCTTCTTCTTCCTCTTCTTAAAGAGTACCTTTCAGCATTTCATATAATACTGGTTTGGTATTGAACTCCTTTAGTTTTTTCTTATCTGTGAAGCTCTTTATCTGACCTTTTATTCTGAATAATAGCTTTGCTTGGTAGAATATTAGTGGTTGTAGCTTCTTGCTATTCATCACTTTGAATATTTCCTGCCACTCCCATCTGGTCTTGCACAGTTTCTGTTGAGAAATCAGCTGACAATCTTATGGGTGCTCCCTTGTAGGTAACTGTTTTTCTCTTGCTGCTCTTAATATTCTCTCTTTGTCTTTTGTTCTTGGCATTTTAATTACAATGTGTCTTGGTGTGGTCCTCTTTGAAGTCCTTTTGTTTGGGCTTCTGTGTGCTTCCTGGACTTGTAAGTCTATTTGTTTCACCAGGTGGGGGAAGTTTTTCATCTTATTTCTTCAAATAGGTTTTCCGTATCTTGCTCTCTCTCTTCTTCTGGCACCCCATAATTTGGATGTTGGTAAGCTTGAAGTTGTCCCAGAGGCTCCCTATACTATCTTCATATTTTTGGATTCTTTTTGCTTTTTGCTTTTCCAGTTGGGTGTTTTTTTTTACTTTTTTGTATTTCAAATCTTTGACTTGATTCTTGCAATCCTTTAGTCTGCTGTTGGATCTCTGTATATTACTTTTTATTTCAGTCAATGTATCCTTAACTTCTAGTTGGTTCTTTTTCATATCCTCAAGGGTCTCACTAAATTTATCGGCCTTTTATAGAAAATTCTTATAACCATGGTTTTGAATTCTATATCCAGTCATTTGCTTTCCTCCATTTGTTTCATTTGTGATCTGTTTCTTTGTCTCCACATTTTGGCTGCTTCCCTGAGTTAATAGAATGGCTTTGTGTGCTAGGTGTCCTATAGGGCCCAGTGGCTCATCCTCCCAAGTTAGCTGAAGTGGACAACTCTTGGTGGACCCCTTTGTGAGCTGTTGTAGTTAAGCCTTGATTGTTAAGTTAAGCCTTGATTATTGCTGATATTACTGGGAGGAATTGACCTCTAGGCCAATTGGCTGTGAGGATCAACTGTGTCTATGCTGGGAGAACTTCAGTGCTGGAGATACCCTTATGAGAGAAGACTTGCAAAAGCCTCTGTGCTTAGCTTGGCTGGGGTGTAGTCTCAGGGTAGAGAAGACAACTATGTCTTTCTGTCAGCCCTGCCCTAAGAGGCCCCTGGGTCTCAGTGTCCCCTGGTAATCGCTTCAAGCACCTCTGAGAGAAAGCTGCCCTCGAGTTTTGCCTGCTGCCAGACAGTCCAGTTTCTCCCTAAATGAGTCTAAATCCCCAGAGTCTCACCCAGAACTGAGTTCAGAGCTGTCAGAAGCTTTTTGTCTTCCTCCAAGTTGAGAAAGCCAGCTGTGTACTCAGTTGCATGCCCTCTCTATGTGCATATACCTCGATACCTCTGCCTTCTGCAGCTCCTCAGAGTCTCAGTGTGCTTTTCTTATTCCTTCTAGTTGTAGAATTTCCACTCAGCCAGCCTTCCTGTGGTTCTGGATGATGTCTGTTTTGTCTTTTAGTTGTAGTTTTGAAATTGTTGTGCCAGGCAGCAGTTTAGGTGTTTACTTATGCCACCATCTTGGTTTCTCCCTGTCATAGCAATTTAAGAAGCCATCTTACTGTCCCTTCACCGAGAGCAGGACAGATGACAGCCGATAGCAGATAGCAGACAGCAATGATGCCCAGCAGGACTTCCTAGCTGGTTTTGCCCATTGTCATTTTCTAGCAGGTCTGCTAATAGGGACCAGCAATGAGTAGGGCAGGTTCTCTTTGGAAGCCCGTGTCTCGTGGTTGGTGGGAGGGAACCATTTATGAACTCTCTGGGAGGTATGACCAAATCACCACCGCTGGGCATACTGGGCCATCATGGGCCAGCAAGGCCAGCTATCCAGGGGGGCAGCCTTGTGTGGTGACAGGAGAATGGGTTTTAGAGTTGGAAAGCCCCAGGTTCAAATCCCAATTCCCCCAGCACTCACTAACCAGCCCTATGACTTAATTCTCCGTGTTTTCATTTCCTTGCCTATAATTTGAAGAAAGGCAATAATAACTCAGTAGAGTAATTATTGTAAAGATCAGGTATATATCACGGGTGACATCTAGCATGCATCAGGTTTAAACAATTCTCTGCCGCCACGAGGGTGGCAGAGACCAGTTCATGTGGAAGGGGACAGTGAGCTGAGCCTCTGGCTCACAGAAGGCTCCCCAAATGTGGCCTGTCTTCTGTCCCTTTCTTGACAACCATCTCTCTGATGCAGACCAAGCCATGTCTCTGCTCTTCCTTTATCCCAGGTAACAAAGGGGTATGTGGTGGGGCTGAGGTCAGGCTGTCAACCCCCCCTAAGGCCACCCTTCCTGGGAGCCTCCCTTGACCATTTGCATCCTGAATCTCTGCTAAAATTCCTGGGACCAAGGAACTTCTAACCCCAGGTGTGCAGTGGTTCTCGTAGGTGAGAGAGAAGAATGTTGGCCTGTGGACTGGTTCACGATGGCCCTAGCTCATAGGCTGCCAGGGTTAATCACTATTTATCAACTCAACTTGTTGGAAAAACTGACTACAATTACATTTTTACACATCAACAGAAAGGAAAGGGGAAAAAAAAAGCCCCATTGGAATATCTGAGTCACTCCTCAGAGCCTCTAAATTACCCATTCATTCGTCATGACCCTTCTCCTTCCCGCCTCCCCTCCTGTGCAGGGGAAAGTGCAGGGCACTGCACCCGGCTTTTGCCAGGTGCTTGCCAGCCTGGCCAGACGTCCCTGCAGATCACCGAAGATTGGTTCAGGCCCTTTCAATAGCCGCCAAAGACTTGGTTATAAAGAGATCAGTGGGGCGTGGAGGGTCTCTTACTGGCTGAGTGCTCTGGGCTACTGGTGACTTGGGTGTATCACATACACACAGGTACAAAAGCTGGGAGGAATCCCGTCAACAAGGTCAGCGTTTGTGCCAAGATGTAAACTTTCCTTGTTTAAAAACCAATCTCTTCACCGAGAGAAAGGGTGAGAGAACTGAGAGGTGTCTCCTTCCCACTCCAAGCCTTGTACCTCTTCTGCCTCCAGAGGTGAGCCATCTAAGACATCATTTGAAACAATCCATATGCCTCCTAAAAACTGGGCATAAGTTAAACTCTGGTCTCTAAGAGCACATGTAAAGTGTACAGAAACAGTGATAGTAAGAGTATTTGGGGGGTCCCACACCCCTTCGAGGATCTAATGGAAGCTTTAGTATAGACTTTCTCCCCATAAATACTACATAGGGCACACACAGGGAATTCACAAGTTGCCCTGAGAGGCAAAATGTTGGGGAACCCAAATTGACCTCGACAGACATATTATCTGAAAAAAACAAAACAAAACAAAAACAACAACAATAACAAAACTCGGCGGTGAATTTGTTGTGAAATGTCCTTCTGTTCTAGGATTCCCTCTCCCACTTTTCCCCTTTTGTGTGTTTTCTAAGACTTCTCCTCGATAAGCAGGGCCTTTGCTTATAGAAAGAGAAGCAGCTTGGGTCCTGAGGCCCATGGGTCCCTGTCCCAGATCGTAACGCCCCCGGATCTCGCTTTTCAGCTCATTCAGATACCAGGACATTCTTTCCAAAGGAGGAAACCAGATCCGACCAACCTCAGCACAAAGTGCCCACTGTCGGGGCCTGATGCGTAGCCTGGCCTCTCCCCAGCCATTCCTTGGGCCCTGACAACAGGACTATCTCTCCACCGAGCCCACAGTCCCCGGTGCCCCACAGGGAATGCTACTGAAGGGCAAGGCAAGACAGGTTTTCCGCATGAAAGTGTGCACTGTGATCCCCGTGCTGCCAGAGTCTTGGCTATTGTCCATTCATTCTTGGATTTGGTCATTAAATCTGTGGGCTGCAGTGGGCGGCAAGCAACAGGCCTGGGCTGGAGGAGGCTGTTTACGAAGCAGTTTTATGCCCGCCAGTCTGTCTGTGAACTTTGGACCGTCTGTCTACCACCAAAATACAGTAATTATCAATAACGATGACGATGATTTATTTCTTACATTTGTATGACATTTTGCCTTATGTAAAAAGTGCTCGTGAGTCTATTTTGATTGTGGTAAAATATACATAAAATATACCATGTTAACTGTTAAGTGTGCATTTCGGTGGCATTACGTACATTTGTAATATTGTGCCACCATCATCGCTATCCATTTCCAGAACTTTTTCATCAGCCCACCCAGGGACTCTGAACTTCCTGGTCTCTATGAATTTGTCTGTTCTAGGAGCTTCATGTAAGCGGGATCATATAACTCATATCCCTTTGTGTATGGTTTATTTCACTTAGCAAAAACGTTCTCAGATTTATCCATGTTGTAGCATTTCATTCCTTTTTGTGGTTGAATAATAGTCCATTGTATGTACTAGTCTATGGTACTGCATTTTGTCTATTCATCGGCTGATGGACATTTGAATTGTTTCCAGCTTTTGTTGTGAATAATGATGCTAGGGACATGTGTGTGCAAATATCTGTCCGAATCCCTCCTCTCAATTGTTTTGGGTATTCCCTAGGAGTGGATTTGCTGGGTCATATGGTGATTTTATTACATTTTCCTATTTATATGGCAAGAAACACCTCTTACTTGATTATATCCAATTAAACATGAAGATACTGAGGCTCAGAGAAGTGAAGGAAATGAAGTCACCCAGTGGAGGTTGCTACTCACCCCCATTTCACAAGACAGCCATTTTACACTTACTTCTCCAGCAAGAGGGCATTTGGGAAGATGGGATATTTTTCTTGTTAATTAGTCTATTCATCAAATCTTCACTGAGCACCTACGGCATGCTTACGCTCTGAGGACATAGAAATGAACAAAACAGCAGGAAGTCCCTGTCTTTGTGGAGCTAACATTCTAGAAGGAGGAGACAGACCATCAAATAAATAAGTAACAAAACATCTAGTGGGCCTGACAGTGATGTGTAATGGGAGAGAATGATGCAGGGGATGAGGAATGCGGAATGGGGCTGCGAGTGCCAAGTGTTGAGATTGGGTGGTCATAAGAGTTCTCACAGGGAAGGGAACATTTTAGCAAAGACCTGGAGAATGTGGGGGAAGGAGCCCCAGGATATCTGGGAAGGGCATTCCTGAGAGAGAAAACTGCCAGGGCAGAGGCCCTGGGCCAGGAGTAGGCCTGGCCAGGTGAGTCACTCTGTGGCCCCGGGAGGGGTTGATTCTTCCCTCCAGCATCACGCAGTCTCTTAGACTTGCCACTGAAGATGCAAGTTCTCAGGCTCCAGCTCACACTGACCCTTTTGTAGGAATCACCAGGCTGGCAGTTGTGTTTGCTCTTCCTTGGCCTGTCAGGTCCTGTTTTCCAGGAGATTTTGTTAATGGTCTGGTCTGCTCTCAGGGAGAACTGCGATGTGGCCCCCTAGACCCCTGGGGTGGCCCTGTTTGCACTCCCCCCTCACCTATACACACAGCAGCAGAGGAAAGCGGTGAAGAGATGGCAAAGCAGATGCGCAGAAACGGGAGAGGAAGGCCTGGAGCAGAGCTAGATCAACATGACAGATAGACCAGAGGGACTGACACAAAGACTGGGGATGGGTGTCGGGAGAGAGCCCGCCTTTGGGGTCCCAAAAGCTTCAGGTTCCTGTCTCTCCCTGCAGAGGCCCCACTGGGTTCCTCCCCTTGGATTTCACCAGCCCCCCCCATCTCCAGAATTACTAGGACTGTCACCTGCCCCTTTGTTTCTCCTAAGGGAGCTCCAGAACCCACCTTCTGGGATTCTTCTCCTTCTTGCTGCTCATTCTTCAAAGACCAGCAAGCACTCTCTCTTTGGCCATCTGTGTCCCTGGAGGAGTGGGACTCCAGGCCAGCGCCCTGCTGGCTTTAGGCACCACAGTGAAACCAAGAAGGCGCTGGCCTGGACTCAGGTGCCCACCTTCCCCTCCAGCTTGGCCACGTACTAGCCACACAACCTTGAACAAATCATGCGAATTCCTTGAGACTCTCTCTTCGCTTCTAACGTGGAAGTGGGGGCTGTAACCACACCCGCCCTGCCTGCCTCTCCACATTGCCGTGAAATGACTTAGAACCTACATGGACACGTCCTCCGGTTGTCAAATGCTATGTAAGTGCCAGTAGTTATGACCCTGCCCGGGTCGACCCTCCCTCCCCCTGGCCCCTCAGCCACAAGCTCATGACTTAGCTGGCTTCCTTGGCCCAGTGCCCTGTCACTCAGCCCTGCGGCTGAGCCTCCACCTCAGTCCCACCCAGCCTGGGTTCCACCGAGCTTCTCTCTCCTTCCTGTTTCCTCCTTCTCTTGCCTTTTAAGTTTTCCTATTGATTTGGTTACTCTGAATCAGTCCACCCTTCAGTGGCTTCTCAAAAAATCTGCATTTTTTCCCTAAGCTCCTTTACTCTATGGAAGTCCCCACCCTCTCTGGCCGAAGGGACCCATCTACAACCCCACCCACCCTCGCAGAGGCTCCCCGCCATCTCTCTCCACCTTCCCCCTGCAAGCCTGGGTGTCCTGTCTGCTCTAGAACACACTCAGAGACTCTGGACCCTCTGCTCTTTTCACTTCAGGACCCTCACACATGCTGTTCCCTCTTCCTGGAATGTTTGGCTGACGAATCCCACTCATCCTTCAAGAATCAGCTTAAGGGTCTCTTCCTCAGGGAGGCCTTTCTGGATTCCCAGATCCAAAGGGCCCCTCTCTCTCACCCCCTCATGCTCCTATAGCTTCCTCTTCCCCTTCACAGTTATCTGTGTGATTTTTGTTTGTTTAACGTCTAATTTTCCACTAGAATGAGAGAAGGATCTTGTCTATCTCATTATTTCTACATGCTGACACCCAACCCAATTATCTGCAACCTAACAGATTTTTAATAAAAATTTCAAAATGATAATAAACACATGTTCCTTCATACCCCCTAGTTTAGTACACTTTTTTTTCCATTTGCCTAGAATGCACCAACCTGTCCACAGCCTCCATCTTGCCCTCCTAGAAAACTCCTACTTCTCCTCCTGACCCAGTTAAAAAAGCCCATGTCCACAATTCCTTCCTGGTCCCTCAGGCAGAAATCAGTCTCCTCCTTCTCGGTAAGCGGATGGTCTTTTCCTTCTTGTGGTGTTTTGGTGACTTGCTTATGGACCTTCTTCCTACGGAAGCTGAACTCGACGGTCAGTCCCTTCCTTCCAGTGTTGTTCGTGCTTTTGCTGGATGATTAGACAAATACATGAGCTAACGTGAGCACATTACTTAGCTGTAACTTTAGAGTAATGAATGTGCATATAAGTGACCAAAACATGTGCTGAACTTGGATCACCGAAAAGTTCTTAGGCTGCGCTCCCTCTGGCCAGAGCTTTTGGGATCTTCTTCCTGAACTTCTCTAGTTGGGTCTGGAGCAGGTCTTTGACGCAGGCTCCTGGGTGGGCTTCAGAGTGGGGAAGGCCATGGCACTCTCTGCTCCTGAGGAGCGGAAAGGGGAGGTGCCAGCCCCATCTCCTCCCCTGCCCCAATTCCTGGTGAGCATTTTTCCTGGGGGAGCCTGATTCTGCTCTAGGCCCCCAACTGGCAACCATGGAACTGCTCCAAGCCAGCAGGCCTTCGTTCCACACTGCAGCTGGTAGGTAGAGACAAGGCCAGGGTGGAGCGAGGTGAGGGTCTGCCCCAAGGATGAGAAAATGAAGACATGCTTCCCAGCCAGGCTCCTGGAAGGCAGTTCCTGGAATTTTCCAGCAGCTGCTCCCTCCTGCCTGAGGCATTGGTCCCGAGGAAGGGCCTCTGCGTTCTGGGGACTACCACTGTGAGGCGTGGGTCCCGCCCCGGGCAGCTGGTGAGGAGCCCGCCGTGCTGGTTCACGTCTGCTGACCAAGTGGAGAGAAGAGCAGGCCTGGCGGGGCCGGGGGAAGTCATCTGGGAACGCAGCTGAGGGCCACACCCAGCACAGCCCCGCCCTGCTGTCCGCAGGCCCACTTTCCCTTCCCCTGACCAGCTCCCCAGCCTGCATTATAAGGAGGGTGGGGGAGGGGTGTGCGGGAATGGCCTTTGGAAAAGAACCACCTGCCATGTGGTAGGAAATAGTGCAGGAGACCGCTGGCCCAGGTCAGCGCGAGGTTGACACTGTGTATAAGAGTAACAGCAGAAGTCCATACTGATGAGCACTCCCAAGTACCGGGCCACGCACTTGGCTTTACACAGATTGTCCTGTGTAAGGACCTAGCCCTCCTCATGTTTCCTGAGCCCCCCTGCCTGCAGTGGATGCGGGCCATAGTGTAGGAGGCTCCTCTCATGGGCCACCTCGGCCCTCTGAGTCGCACTGACTCTAGGGCTCTGGGCTATGGCTGTGCTCCAGCTGCTTCCGAGGCCACCAGCTCAGCAGCGGTTCTGGCAACTTTCAGTGGACAGTTTTCCAATCCCTTCACCTCATACCCGCACCGTACACCCCTCCTCCCTCCCTCTGGGCTTCTGCGTTTCCTCTGAGGTGTGAGCTCCCAGTCATGGGCCTATACTCACAACCCCAAGAAGTAAGGATGGGCAGATCTTTGACCAATGGAAGCAGGAGGCTGAACACATTCTTCCCCTTCCTCCCCCTGAATGGACTGTCCTGAGACTGAGCGCTTCACACACCTCTGGGAAGATGGCCCCGTAACGTCAAGCAATCGGTTTACTCAATGTAAACGGGGACCAGTCCAGGAGCAAACTGAATGTTGGTTCTCCTGGCTTCCTGCCTCTCCCCCACTTTCCATTTGCTCTTGCTTCCCCAAAACTCATCCCCCCAATAAAGCGTAGCGTGTCAGTGTGTGCCTCTCGCTCTGCTCGCTGGGGCAGGCTAGTGGGGAAACAGATACGAATGCATTTGGCTTCTGCTAAGGGGAAAATAAGACTGACAGGGAATTCCAGGCTGAACGCGATGCGTTTTGTTGTGTGATAAGAGGGAGCTGTGGTTTGCAGGAAGATAAATCTCGTGGGTGGGTGGAGGGGAGAAGTGAGAAAACGGAGGCAGAGTCCAGCTGGTAGCTGTGGCACGCATCTGGGAAGAGCTGGGCTGCTCGGGCTACTTGAGGGTAATGCTTGCGGGATGGACTGTGGATGACCACTCTATTCTGGAAGAATCTTTTGAGACTTCCTTGAAGCTTTTTAGGTGGGAGCAAAAGAAGCCTGGGTCGAGGGCCAATTTTCCCCATTCCCGGGGCAGACAGTGATTTGTAAGCAAGAGAAGGACATGCTAGGATTTGCATTTCAGAAAACCTTCCTGGCAGCCTGAAGGAGATGAAGGGGGAGGATGGGGAGGCCAGAGAGAGACACACAAGCAGGACCCACTGCTTCTCTAGACAAGGGAATGAGGACCAGCTCAGGCAGAGCATTGCATGGCTTGGGTTCACCAGGCCTGGAATCCACGGTGCTTCCTGTGGGCAGAGTAAGAGGGAATAGGGCGAGTCTGTAATGATCCAAGATTTCCCATTTGGGCGCCGGGTGGTTCAGAAGAAAGGAGATCCACATGAAGCCTTAGAGGGCTACCAGAGGCCAGGAGTGTGCAATCACACCTTCCTGAGTCCTCAGAACCAGAGGATCAGTTCCAGGAAGGATGCAGTGCTGGGACCCATACCGCCTAGCCCCACCCCTCTGGGAATCTATTGGCTGGGTTTTTCCCGCCACTGGCTCAGAAGAACGTCAGCATTCACTTCAAGATCCCGAGCATCGCGTCTTCTCCTGCCCATGACATCACAGACTTTCTCCGGTTCAAGGAAAAGATGTCTCTGTGTAAATGTGCCATCTGGTGCCATGATGAGCTTGGCATTTTTATAATGTGGTAGGATGCCTCAAATTGACATCAATACCTCTGGCACTGCAATTATGTTAGCCTAAGATCAGGTCTGTCTCTTTTGAATGAAAAAAATGTTAATGAAGAATTTTTCATTCATAAAATGTTGACATGGTCTCCTTAGTTCTCATTGAAGGATCCAGAGAAATTTCCTCAAGGCCCACAACGTCTGTGTTTAGTCCCAACCCGTGATCCACCCTCTTATCTATTTTCAGAAGAAAATGTTCCTCCATAAGCTATCTGCCACACAGATCATTCCCCCTTTCTTTGATGTAGCAACATGGTTTCTGGCAGGAGATCTAAGACATTGACCAAGTGGACTGTTGCAACCGTGACTTTGGGGAGGAAATGTACTTTGTCTACATCAGGGTCAAGAAAGAGTTAAATTTTTTTTTAAAACTCGAGCAAGTGAGACTCATGTACTTCCTCTCTCTCCTACCTCCCCAGGCTGTGAATTTGAACCAAGGGTAAATATGGTATCTCTAATGAGCTTGTCCAAGTAACAAAGCTCCTTCCCCCTGCCAGGGGTCCAGGAAAGCCAGGAACTGGGGTGCTGAAAGAGCTCTTGTTTCCCCCCCTCAGGATAATAAATATTTGGGGCCCAGCCCTGACAGCTGAAGAAGCTGGAAATTTTAAATGTAAACATCACAGCTTATACATTTTGCAAATTGCTGGGGCATTCTCTCATTTCCTCTATCTCCTGTGTGCTTCACACATACACGTACACCAAAGTAAGCCCATTAACTGTACTGGTGAAGTCATATTCAGGGTTTGTTGTAGTTCTTAAAAGACACTAAAAAACAAATAACCGCCCTCCTCCACCGCCAAACATTAACCGAAGGGAACAGATATCTACCTCAATATGAAACCCCTGCGATTATTAAGTGAAAAAAAGAATCTGAAATGAAGGGTTAAATTAGGTGTGCAATGAATGCCATACAAGTGATCTGCAAAGATGCAGGCCCTACCTGCCTTACACAGCTAAGAAAATGCTAACTCTGGTCTCTGTCTCCTGGCATCAGATAGGCAGTTTTTAAATGATCCCAAATACCAAAACATGCCCAGGCTGTATGTCTTAAGCACTGATGCTGAAATTTCCAAAATAACAAACTCCAAAACAGTCGGTTTCCAGCAGTGCCTGGATATGTTCAAGCCTGATTCTGTACAAATCTGGGGAAAAAGATCAGAAGAATCTAGAAGGAGCAGTAAGTGGGGGTGGGGACGGGGTATGAAGGGGAATTGGTAAGGATAGGAGAGCACTGAAGTGGAACAAAATTCAAATGATGAGGTGAAAATAGAAACAGTCTCCTGAAGGTTAGGAAGAGACAATATATTATTAAAAAAATTAATCTCAGAGAAGGGTAATAGCATGACTCCCATCCTATATAATAAAGAGCTAATATGCTAATTAGACAGAGCACTCAAACGACCTTCTGGATGTCCTTCTGGTCAACCTTCTGAACAAAGCCGGGGCTGTGAGGGCCGAGCCTCTTGCACAAATTTCGTGCATCAGGCCTCTAGTACAGATATAAAATTGTACATATTCCAGAATTTATTTTCTTCATGATAGCAACTGGGCAGATGTTCAAAGGAAAAGTCAAAAACACACAAATTTATATTGAGTGAAGGAATGTTGAGGTGAATTGGAGATAAATGGAGATAAAAACTGGTTTAAGGAAGTCAATTAAATCTCTATCAGTTCAGAATTTACATACCTGTCACTTACAGAACATTGCAAAATAGCTCAAAGACAATGAACAATAGAATTTGAGAACCAAAAGGGTGTGCTATAGACAATGCATAGTTTTCTACAATATTCATAGATATTTATTAAGCAGAAGTTGTTTCTTTGGGGGCTTGCAGTGGGCGGGGACATCCCTTCCCAGAGAGGACGAGGTGGTGGAGTGGTTATACCCATAAAGAGTCAGGGGAGGGGTGTTGATGGGGGGGGGCTTTTAAGGCAAGAAGAAAACAATAAATGCAGCCTAGTACTTTCATGATTTATTAAATTTGGCCACCTATCTCTCCCTCTCTCTCTCTCTCTCTCTCTCTCTCTCTCTCTCTCTCTCACACACACACACACACACACACACACACCCTAGCACTAATGTGGAATCAGAATATGAAAACTAGTAGAGACCTCCTTGATCTAGTCTAGGCTCCACATTTCACAAATGAGACACGAGGCTGGGATTTGCTCAAGGTCACTCAGCGTCTCAGTGGCTGTGGGCTTGGTTGTTTAAAGTATGTCAGCCTAGTGGCCATGGCCAGGTGGCTGCAGAGGATCCGCCCCCTTCCTCACCCTCCATAACACTCCCCATCCCCACGTATGCAAAGTTTGCAAGCATTATCGAAGCACAATTTTCTAGGGAAGTATCTAGAATGTTCATCATAAAGGTGACCCTGGCTTTACATTATACTCAGCAGTACACAAGATACACATCTAAATCTAGTTAAAACAAATACGATTGTCATGTGGCTACCTTCATAGAATTTTCAAAAAGCTTTTTTTTAGAGGAAACATCTTAATAGCCCACATCTCTTAAATTAAAAAGAAAAAAAAAGAGGCTAAGAAATTTGAACAATGCATTCCTTTTCCCTGTAACAAGGGAAGGCATTCCAAATAATTCCCTTGTTCCTTCTAAAGTTAACTGTTTCAGCATTGAGTTGCAATCTTCTGTGTGAGAACGGGGAGTACAGGAATGTGGTTTAATTACTCGGTTTCTGTGTGCATTCTTTCCACCCTTCTCCATCTCTTGCTCTCTCCCCTCCCACAGCAGAAATGGTACTAGAGGCCTTTATGGGTGGAGTGGGGGCAGGGGGAGTGAGTGAGAAGAAGGCACCCCTCCCCTGTAGTATACTAGTGAGGGAGGTCAACATGATCAAATGGCCATCAAACATATTTTGGGATTCCAGCTGTCCCCAGTGCCCTCTGCCTCCCTAGCTTCTGTTCCCTCCATGAATCCAGGGCTGGTGATGCAGACATTGCTGTAGAAAGTAAGTCGATATATAGAAGACATTGACATGGGACAAACAGAATGAATTGCAGGCATGGTGAGCAAGAACTTGTCTATCTAATGTATGTACTCTACGTTGATGATAATCAGTTCATCTCAAAGCTCCTGTGAGTGGATCCCTCTAGCTGGGCATTTAAAATAAGGGTTCATCTACAAATCATAGGCACTCCCCTCAGAAAGAGGCAGGCCAGGGCCAGGGCAGCTGGGAACCAAGCAGGGGTGAGTGGACATTCCTGGGACAACAGGGCAGCTGCCAAGGCTCTTCTGTACCCCACTTCAGGGCTACTATCAGCTTTAGGAGTGAACTTTGCATTCAAATGTCCATCTTGGAGCCTCTGGTGTGAGTGCTTAGTGGCTGCTATTATCAACTGAGAGAGTGAGGACAAGAGAAAGCAGAAACTTTGCAGGAAGAAGATATTGAAAGTTTGGCTGTGGTGAACCTGGGGAGTCTGAAGGACTACTGGATAGATATATCTCTAGACCAGCGGTTCTCAACCTGTGGGTCGCGACCCCTTTGGGGGTCAAGTGACCCTTTCACAGGGGTCACCTAAGACCATCGGAAAATGCAGATATTTACATCACGATGCATCACAGTAGCAAAATTTCATGGTTGGGGGTCACCACCACATGAGGAACTGTATGCAAGGGTTGCAGCCTTAGGAAGGTTGAGAATCACTGCTCTAGACCATGGGACGGAAGAGTCTGGAATTCAGGGGAGCAGGCAGACTGCAAATATGCACTGGGAATCATCCATGCCAGTTGGGCATGGGTCAGAGTTTTCTCTCCAGCAGCTGTGAGGAATTGACTGACCCCGCATCCTGCCTCCACTGTTGTTCATAAGCATCGAGTGAAAGGCAACTGACTACAATTAGCAAGCTGAATACAAAGGCCCCCTGCCCACTACAGAAGGGCTCCCGGCTGTCAATCCTCACTTCTCATGGAACACTGTGGTCCATGTGGGTGAGTGGGATGGTCTGATTCATCCAGCAAAGAATGGCGTGTTTGTGAGGCTGTCATCCGGTAGCTGGATTTTCTGTCCATATTAGGCTGGGGGTAAGGGTGTCCTTCTGGGCTGTGTGAACCACTAGTGGGTGATGCGATCCGTTTGCACCTGCCGCATCATTCACCGATGACTTCAAGCAGCTATGGCAGCCAAGAGAAGAGAAGGAATGTGTGGGCAAGACATTGACTCACCTGTACATCTGCCCTCTGAAGACTCAAAAGTGCCCACTCTGTGCATCCTGAGTAATTCTGTGCCAGGTTCCCAGACAAACATCGCCCCCAGCTTCCTCCTTCCCTCTTTCTTTCTTTCTCTGCACTCAGCCATGCCTACTCTCAGTGGACTGAGTCTGCACTCAGTCGTAATGTCCAGTCATCTGCCCCCAGGGCTAGGAGTTTAAAGAAAGGGGTCTGGGCTCCAGGAAGCAGTGAGACCTGATTTGTAATGAACCCTAACTATGGAGGTGGAAGACCTGGGTTCAGATCCTGGGTCGGGTTCTGATGAGTTGCATAGTATCCCTCATCTTGCTGATTCCAAGTGTCACCATCTGTAAAATGGAAATGATGGAAACGACACTATTAACATCTAATGGTCTTTTGACAACTAAAAGAGAGGATGTATTTTAAAAGTGTAGCATCTACTGACAGCTGATAAGGCACTCTTCTAAGCACATTTACTCACTCGTTTAATCTTTACAGCCCCTACAACAATCCCAAGGTCCAATTATCCTTCTATGTGAACAAAGTGAGATAAAATGATGTTACTAAATTGTCCAAGCTCGCAGAGCTAGAAAGGGGCAGAGCCATAATTTTCAATCATTCAAAAGCAAGTGGCTGGAGAGCGCACAGGCTTAGAGTATGGGTGGTTCTCAAAGTGTGGTCTTCAGGCCAGGAGCTCAGGAAGCAGCAGCAGCAACATCTAGGAACTTGGTAGAAATGCAGATTCTCAGAACCCACCTCAGAGCTACAGACTCAGAAATTTCAGGGGTGGGGTTTGTCAAGCCCTACCAAGTAATTCTCATTGTCAGGATTGAGACCCATTGATCTATACTATTCATTCTACCTCCTTAGCAGACAGCTGGACAAATTAAATCCTTTTTCCTCCCCTTCTCTCCTCGCTCCTTGTATTAGGCACTTCGTGTGTTATTGCTATTCAAGGCTCACAAGAACCTTTCAAGACTGGTTCCATCCTCATTCTACAGACAGGAAACCCAGACCCACGGAGGAGCAGAGTCTTGCCCCGTCCATACCACCAGTAATTCCTCATTCTGAAGTCATGTTCCTCGCGGCTCCCAACTCATGACATTCCTCACACTGGCCATGTCATGTCACTCCCCAACCCCCTGCCCCTCTTCCTTGCTCAGATTCCCAGTAGGGTCTCTGGTCCCCAACTTGCAGGCCCAGCATCATTACTCCAGGCTCTGGGACCAGTCCTGGCTCTAGGCCCTGATTCACCAGCCCCCAGTTGGCTTTATTGGAATTTTCCTGTGACCTTCTGCTTAAGGGCAAGCAGCGGAGATGCCCCAGGTTCCATGACCAGCTCCCACTTGACACCCAGCTCCTGATACAGAGATGCTGTATGGTTTCCCCTGGGTTTGGGCCAGCTGATGAGTTCTCCAGTCCCTTAGTGTCGTGAGCTTATCTCTTGGAGTCAATCCCTCCGGGACACAAACAGTTGTCCCTGAGTCCCCACCACTGGCACAGTCCCTACTTCCCTTTCCTGACCTCTTTCCCCTGCCCGTCTTAGGCTTCTGGTCACCAGGCTCCACCATCCTTCACGTATTGCCAGTCTCTCCAACCCATGACATTGACTCTTATTCTCTCCCTCACTGAGGAAACTGGGAGCCTGAGACCTTGCCCTTGAGACCATCTTCCTCCAAACTCTTCTCTCCTTTCGAGAAAGGAGACCTTTGCTCAATGGGTTGCTGCTATCCCATGGGCCCACCCAATTGCACCCAGGCCTGTTCCTTTTGCCCATAGGCCCCTGACCCTGGTCCTCACTCCCAGTGGGACTTCCTAGCAGTGGCTCCCACTGAGACAGTGGGGACAAGAGAAAGTAGAAATGTTGAGGGAAGAAGATACTGAGAGGAAGTTTGGATATGGTGAACCCGGGGAGTCTGAAGGACTCCTGGATAGATATATCTCTAGACCATGGGGATAGAAGAGTATGAAATTAAGGGGAGCAGACAGGTGCCTCATATGTTCTCTGTAGGCCCAGAATCAAGATTAGGTCCACATGCAAAGAGGTCAGGTCCTCCAAAATGTATGCTGAGGACTCTGCCAGGTGAAATTCAGAATGAGACTTGTTGGGGACATCTGTCCACCCATCCATCTGTCCCTTCACCAATACCACAATACCCATTACTGTGCTATGCAGTGCATCTTAATGGCAGGTAATGTGAGTCTCCAACTTTGTTCTTCTTTTTCAAAATTGCTTTGGCTTTATCTCTTCATGTAAATTTTAAAATCCACTTCCCTATATCTCCAGAGACTTCTGCTGTGATTTTGATGGGGATTGTGTTAAGTCTATTAGCCAGTTTGTGGAGAATTGATAGCTTAACTCTGGTGAGTATTTCAATAGGTAAACATGCTCCCTTGAGGGAGCTGGACGATGCTAAGACCAATCCTGGGTATGAGGTGTCTCCTGGCTCAACTCGAGCTATAACATCTAAGTGATCTTGGAAAAGTCACTTCCCCTCTCTGGCCCTCCAGTTCAGTTGTAAATGGAAAGGTTGAGTTAGATAAACTGCAAGTTCCCCTTCTAACTCAGATGTTCTGTGATTCCCCATGTAACCTTTAACTGGCCTGCCAGGAACATATGCAATGTTATTGGGTTTCCTCTCAGGACCTATCTGATAAGATGGCCCTACAGTCATTTACCACAAAGGTCAGCTCCAAACGAGAGAGTTCATGTGGAAACCCTACTGGGTCAAGAGCCCAGTGGCTACAGCCAGCAAAGTGTCCTTTCTTTTTTTCTTTTTAAATATATTTTATTGATTTTTTTACAGAGAGGAAAGGAGAGGGATAGAGAGCTAGAAACATCGACCAGCTACCTCCTGCACTCCCCCCACTGGGGATGAGCCAGCAACTAAGATACATGCCCTTGACCAGGATCGAATTTGGGACCCTTCAGTCCACAGACTGACGCTCTATCCACTGAGCCAAACTGGTTTTGGCAAAGTGTCCTTTCTTAATCCTGGGGCACCACAGGCCAGACGAGGAGTCTCCCAAAGATACCCCTGGCAATCTGGTAGCTCTGGAGGAACCTGTTGTCCCTGAGGACCCCATTGCTTCTGGTGGATGTTGGTGTCACTGGTAGATCCAAGTGTCCCTGGAAGACCCAGTGTCCCTAAAGGAACCTGGTGCCCCCGGGGGATCCTGGGGTTAACAGAGGGCCCTGGAAGATTCTGATGTCCTTAGTAGATTCGGGTGTTTTTCAACACCTGATGTCCCTACAGGTCCCAGTGTTTTGGGAACACCCAGAGTCCTTGATGGTGCCCAGTGTCCCTAAGGGATCCCAGTGACCCTGGTAGAGCCAAGTTTCCCTGGAGGACTCCCAGTATCCACGTGGACCCCAGTGTCCTTGGTGGATTTGGGAGGCACGATGGACCCCGATCTGTCTGTGACAAAGCAGCAGACATGGGCTTCTGTTTCCCCAGCCCGAGGAAGCAGAACAGATCTTTTCAGGAATGCAGGGGGGAAGGGGCTCCTGCCCCCGTCCCACCCTCCTCCTCCTGGCCAGGCGAGGGGGAGAAAAGCCAGGTGGCCCAGAAGTGCTATTTATAGGGTTCAAACACTGGAGGCAACCCAAGTGCCCAGCAATCAGGGACCACTTAAACAGAGCGTGAGACGCAGGGACCCTGGAATCCAGTGTAGCCACGAACAATGACAAGTATGTGGCTTATGCATCGAAGTGTGCAATAGATAAAACAATGTCAAATAAAAATTTTGAGAATCAAATGGCACTTGCATACCGTTATAGGGATGCTAACATGTTTAGAAATCACATTGACAGATTTGGAAAGAAATCAGAAGTAATGCAAACAGTCTGTGATTGATAGCATAATCCGGCAGCTGCTCGGCTAAGGCCCTGGGCTAAGTGTTTTTGGGAGATCCAGAAGAGACTGTGGCTTGAAGCTTGTCCCGGAAGGACCTCACAGCATAGTTGGGGGGTCCATCACCAAATATGAGACTGTGAGCAAATTTTGACCAGAGGCTGCTTCTGCAGTTTTCTGGAACCCAACCCGGGTTCAATGGCCTTGGGCCTCAGGACCAGGGACTGCAGGCTGAGAGACCCTTTCCGCTGTGCCTTCTGGAGTTCCCCAGACCCCCACTGGGGCAGATGGACCTCCAGCTCTTTGCCACTTGGAGCTCCTGTCCCGCCACCTTTGGGTGGAAGGAGTGAGAGTCACTGCCCCTCGGTGTGTCTGCTGTCCTGAGAGCAGGGCAATGTAGAGGCCCGCTCAGCCAGCAGTAGTGGGCCAGGCTGGCTGGGCGGGGCCTGGGTTCTGACTCAGGCTCCCCTGGCCTGCTGGTGGTCTCAGGCGAGGCACTTAACATCCCAACTTCGGCTTGCACTGCCCTACCTGAAGGGCTTGCCTGGTGCTTTCGAAAACACTTCAACTTTCACGAAAATAACGGCTTCTGTCATGTCTGTTTACGGATGAGAGACACAGGGAGCCTCGGGGATTAACCCTGGGCCCCGGTACTTCCAAAGGGCAAGGGGTTAAGGGTTTCTTGAGAGTCAGGTGTTCACTCTCAGGCCAGTCCCAGCCTGACCTCTGGGACCAAGAAGAGCATTGCCTTGAACTCCGCAGAGTGACTTCCGCTGGCACCTGCAGACATCGGGTTTAACTCTGGATTCTAGGGGCGCAGTGGGTCCTTTGGGAAGGAGGCTGCAGATCCAGGCTCTGTGTCATAATGACATCACCCCCCTGGTTGATTGTTAATTAGTTAATTACTGTGGGAGAGGCAGAAACACCAACTCGAGGCTGGAAGCGGCACTTAAACCATGAGTAACTCTCGTTAATTCTGATACCAGGGCTGTTCTGCTGGGAGCCCGGGGGCGAGTGAGGCTCCCAGGAGGCCCCTGGATTCCCAGGGCAGCTGAGCACTGGCCAGCTTCCAGGATGAGGGGGCAGGAGGACAGGCATGAATGGCCCCACAGTGCCAGCCCTGACCCCTGCAAGAGCTGGGGTTGGGGGTTTGGGTGGTGCCTAACTAAGGCTAGGTGGGTTCTGACACCATCCCTCCGCACCCTATGCTGAAGGAAGACCCTGCCTGCTTCCTGCCTCTCTCCTGAAGGAAATACTACCCAGGCTTCTGGGGTTCTTCCTCACTGACCCTTCGGAGGCAAAGCACCCCGTCTTTGAGCCTCTTTGGGTGGCAAGCAGAGCGGCTGGTGGTCACAAAGAAGCTATGAGACTAGGTAAGAACGCAATCGCTTCTGCTATTTACAAGATAGTTATCGTAAAGGCAGAAATAATCCCATTAATGTTGGGAGACACGTCAGGCTGTGCCCACACCCTTCACATCATAAAGGATCAGAAGAGCTCTCTCTCCCAGCCCCCAGCCGCTGCCTCCTCCACGACCTCCCCGCCTCCATAAGCAGAGGCAACCTACCATTTATCATCCACCCTGGAGGTGTTGGAGAGCGAAGGAAATGGTGCTATTCATCACTCCCTCAGGCAACGGGCATGCACCATGGCCAGCCCTGGCGGACCGGTCACCTTTCCTCGGGAGGACATCTAAACTGCTCTCTATGGCACATGGAGGCCTTCAGGACAGGCCCCTGCTGGCGCGGCAACCTCATCTCTGGACACATCGCTCCTGCCCTCCTCCTTCCTAACCCCAATTTCTTTCTTATAGTTCCCACCCACTCTCTCCCCACTGCGCCTTTGCATATGCTGTTCCCTCTGTTCCCCATCCCCTCTTTTATTAAAAGTCCTCATTCAAAGATATGTTTGTTTTTTATTGATTTGAGAGAGGGATTGAGAGAGACAGAGAGAGAGAGACAGAGAGATAGAGAAACATTGATTGCCTCCTGGAAACACCCCAATGAGGGATTGAACCCACACTCTAGTATGTGTCCTGACAGGCAACCCTTCGATGTACAGGGGACACTCCAACCAATTGAGCCACACTGGCCAGGGCAGGAACCTCTTTGACCCACACTCCCAAGTTATTTCAAAGTATCTTCCAATTACCAGTGTAAATAGCACTTTCCCCCTAAGCATTTACCAACATCCACTTCCACCTTCAAGTCTGGGTGAGATGCTCCTGCTTGGTGAGCCCATGTCCCCCTGTCCACCCCTTATCTCTGCACTTCCTCCCTCTCTTGCTGGCCCAATGTCTCCGGTCTCCACTGTGGCTCCACGAGCAGAGGGGACATGTCTGTTTTGACCACCATTGCCTTCCAGAGCATCTTTCCACACAGAGTGATGCTGTGGAGTGAAGCAGCTCATCAGAACTCGTGCCCTTCTCAGGATGTATACCCCGCCTTGGTGAGAATGAGGGGTATTTTCACCAAGGCGGGGTATTTTCATTCAACAGGTGGCAAAAACCCATCTGGTTTAGCTAAAGCGATAACGTTTTGATTATAGGCTTTAAATGTCAGCAGCCAGTTTGGAAATCACTTCCCTGTAAGTGGTGGCAAATTCCACTTAAAACTGACCCTGGTCTGGCTGAAGGTCATAGCTGGAAAATCGCCCCTCTCTTTCTGACATGGATGCACTTGAGTGTGTTTGTCACTGTTTGAATTCTCTAGTCCTTGGGAATTCTTCGAGCATTTTATTTTTTTAAATACTGACCTTTTGTCTCAAGAATAGTAACAACATTTTAGTACTATTTCTAGGTTGCAAACTATGTGCCTGTATATTAACTTATCTACCTCACACAAGCTGGCAAGGAAGGGAGGCAAATCCTCTTACACATGAAGAATGGAGGCCCAGAAAGGGTACAGCTTTTGCTGGAGGCCTCACAGCCAGCACACAGCTGAATCTGGAAGCCCATCTGGGGGACAGTGCGGGGGTGGGGTGCTGAGTACAACCCCAGAGCTCTCTCCACTATATGTCCTTGTCAGCTCAGACGATGTTCTCCCATGTTTTATTTTCCCCATTCAGTTATAACTCCTTAAGATAGGACACTTACTATTTTCATATTTACATATTTTCATATTCCTACCGTAGTGCCACATGCTGCTAGAATGTAAGTTCAAAGGAGGCAAGGACTGGCCTCTTGTCCGTAGACACATTCCTGCACATGGTAAGTGCATAATACATACTTATTGAAGGAGATTATTTTTGTGTTGCAGGGGAGAGGCCTACTACAGAGCTTGTGGGCACGGAGGGTCCTCAGTAGATGCTTTAGGTTCTCAACCTGTGGGTCGGGAACAGCTAGCAGGGTCTCCTAAGACCATCAGAAAACACAGAGATTTACATTAAGATTCATAACAGTAGCAAATTACAGTTATGAAGTAGCGACAAAAATAATTTTATGATTGGGGATCACCACAACATGAGGGACTGTATTAAAAGGTCGCAGCATTAGGAAGGTTGAGAACCACTGCTTTAGAACCATGCAAAGGCAAACACTGGCCCCTCCAGGAGGGTGATTCTGTGAGGTAGGTGTTCTGTGAAGAAGGCTGGCTACTGAGACTGATTAAAGAGCCTAGATCCACATACAGCCAGATGCAGCTCTTTGGTCCCTTCAGTGTGGCTCTTCCACAAAATACCATGGCCTGGGAGAGTCTATTTTGAAAGAGTGGCATTAGAAAAGTTTAAGTTTAAAAAATTTGGCTCTCGAAAGAAATTTTGATCGTTGTACTGTTGATATTTGGCTCTGTTGACTAATGAGTTTGCCAACCACTGGCCTAGATATTTGGGGAAGCAGCTGTGCCCTCATCTGTACATTCCACCTATTGAGGGAGAAAGGTCTTAATAACAGCAAATGATAGGAGCCAAAAGGAGGCAAAGCCCAGAGCTCAG